>JAKCPI010001594.1:0-16867 GCA_023213315.1 Euborellia annulipes | reverse complement strand
ATATATATATATATATATATGGGTGATTCTACGCTATTTGAATTTTATTGGTCAGTGGAAAAAATATATGTTAAAATAATTATATTATTGATACTGTATTCTTAAATAATAAAGAATATCGTGTTTTATTGGGGCCATTTAGTCAATTCACGATAACTGTTTCATTTTAGGAATTAATAGTTGAAAATAGTCATAAATGTCAGTATTCTGGGTGTCCCATTTCTAGTTTTTTTACTAGTTTTGTTCGACGCTCATTTATTTATTAACTTGACATAATATTTTTTACCATAATTATAAACATAAGTAAACCCCAAAACATAATTAATGAAAATACATTTTAAAAGTATTTGTTATTATAAAAAAAATACTTGTTTTCACGTGACCTAAAAATGATGTCATCTATTCTGGAAAAATTAAAAGATAAAAATTTATCTTAAAAACTGCCAAAGGATAACAATGGCCATGAATAACAGGCATAGTACAGTCTGAAGTAAGAAGCAAGCTAACGGCGTTGAGCATAATTCAAATAATATAGCTTTAGTTATTGTTGGATTGTCATAAAGTGTGTTTGGGCCAGTCGATGCAGTATTTATTCTGGTAAATAAATCTCTTTATATTTTATCGTTACGTAACTCTACATATGTACAATGCAATGTTTATTGTATGTAAATGTCATGAATTACATCGAAACTTTGGCAAGAAAGACGCGTATTGTTTTTTTTTAACGTAATGTGTGGTTTTGTCATTAGTTTGGCTGTCATTATTCAGGCACATTCAAGGGTTCGCATCCCGTCTAATGCGACAAAAATTTATTTCAATTGGATTTAGCTATCAATCCAATTGAAATAAATAGATACGGGGTCTAAATGGCCTTCGATGCCAAAAAATGGAATAAAAAAAAAACTCTGTCAGGGAAAATACCCGCCCACGGGTAGGGACGAAATTTTGTTTCCTTAATATCTTATAGATATAATATGTATGTTTTTTTAATATTAATTCAGCTTTCATTATAAATAGTTAATTGTCTGTCACTTTCCTAGCCTAATTTTCACAATTCTGCCAATAGTGTCTTTCTTCAGCTAACATATTTCTTCTGGTTCTAATAAAACTCAAAAAAATTAAAATATCTTCTGGCCTTTATCATTACAGATACGAAAATAATGTCAACTAAGGAAATCATGAATATTAAATTGAACAGAGTATATTTGGTTTCTGGACACAAAAAATCCAAATAGCGTAGAATCACCCATATATATATATATATAAAAGGTAATATCTATTTAATATTATATATCTTTGTTCTTTTCTTAGTTTAATTTATTTTTTTGGAAACTTTGGATTAAATGAATGTATAAATGAGATATAGTTTATTAAGTAGGGATATATATATATATATATATTTGCATATTGACTTGATATTATTGAGTATAAATTCGCTAATCACTAATTAAAACTAATTTTTTTTAACTATATCTTTTTATTTGATTATAGAGATTAATTTTTTCTTTTTTTAATTTCAGAATTCCTTGCCAGATGCTTCTTGTCGTTGATGCAGCCAGATGAACTCAACGTTATCTAGAGTTCCTATTTGGTGAGCTTAATATTTGAATCACTTTATTTTTCCAATAATATTAGTAAGAAAGATTGTCTAAAAATCAAAGAAGAAATGACAAATTTTTGTAAATAATATAATTTTGTATTATTATCCCTTGTTATAGATTTTCGCTGCCCACTTGAAGATGACTGCACTCCTCGCCACTCCATTCAGAGCTCTTAAAGCCCTTCGGGATCGGACTAATAATTGGGATTTCGGTTCAGCAGCAACATCTCAATCTCTCTCTTCTCTTTCTCAGGTAAATAAACATTTATTTATTCATCCCTTGTCAATTAATAATTAAATATGCCAAGTGGGATGGAGGGAGTTAAAAAACTTTGAATTATAAAGGGCCTCTTGACCTTAATCCAGTTTAACTCAAAGTCATCTTCTGTTGGCTATTGGTTCCTTTATTTTTGATTAGCCATTATTTTATTAACTAATTATAATTATTTAAAATATTTTAATTTAATTCAATAATATTTCTTTTCAGAATCCCGTCCAAAATGGAACTTTATTATCTTTCTAATAAACTCACTCTACTGTAATCCTACTGTTCTCATTGGGTGAGTGTATTTATTATTATTTTAAAAAAAGATTTTGAATTTTTTTTTAACTCATATTTCAATCTTGCAGACCAACACAATGTTGTTTAAAAATTTCTTCAAAATCCGATTGCATACGGTTCAATCAAAAGAAGAGGACCAAACAAGAAGTTATTCCAGCCAGATGAACGCCGGATAATTTGAGCAGCAAGCAACAAACAACATAAGAAGCCTGAGTGATTTTAAATGTCTCCAATTTCTCTGTCTATCGAGTGATCCGGACCAGTAAACATTTACAAAGCCAAAGCTCCTCGACTTACACCTTCTCATATACCGGTAGAAGTCAACTTCAGTTTGCTATAAGAAATCTTGGTCGAGATTGGACTTGGTAAGATTTAAAAACTGTTTTCCATTTATTATTTTTTTGAATACAAACCATATAAAATTTACTGTATTATAATAATTTTATTAAGATGGTTCGCATTTTGCGCAGCCCATGACTCAATACCTTTGATTTAAAATAAAATATCTATAGAAATAGACATATAATTGCTCGTTTGGAAGAAAACTGTCATTATTATTCATATTCATTTTGAGTGGCCTTAGACCCGTGTCCATTTGGCCAGCTTTCAAAACTGTCATTAAGAATGTAAGCTATAAAATAATAAACCTTTAAAAAACAAGACTTAAAAAAATTAAAAATAAATATATAATAAAAACTCTTGATTTATGGTAAAAAAAAAAATTAACTTGCATTATTTGTTTGCAGATATTTCGACTGACGTTCGGATTCGACCCCAAAAACCCTCCAGTAACAAATTTCAAATCGATTTCGAATCATGGCCAGTTTTTTGGGATTTGGGCCCACTGTGTGGCGTTGGAGATGAGACCAGCAAAATGTAATTTTTCGACTGATCTTCCAAGAAAGAAAGTCAAGAGGCGATCATTCAAACGTGAGTTTAAAATTTCATAAATACCGCCCATATAACTTAAAATATTGCTTATTTGGAAGGAAACTATCTCAGAAATTTATTTTAATCTATTTGCTAATAATAATTGAAGAAATTAAATTTCATTTTCTCCTCTCAAAAGTTTAATTTATCTGTTTTAGTTTGTTTGAAGTCGTAACAACAAATAAAAAGGGAGTTAATTAATTTGTAAATTTAGAAAACATATATTTATTCCCTTAAAGGAAAGGAAATGTCAAGGGAGAAAATGAAAAATCAGTTTCGAGTTTTAAGTTAATTTTATTTCAATTTCACTTCATTATATGAATTAAATTTCATACAATTAAATATTTGTCTGCCCTCGGGGTTTGCTGTAGAGGTTAGCGTGCTAACCTCATATACCAAACGTCGCGGGTTCGGACCCCAGGCAGTCCGATGATTTTATTTAAGCCAATTGGATACCAAATGGCTTAAATAAGAAGAATGCGTGGACCCCATATATGTATATTAAATCAATAACGGATATCGTAAAATATCTTAAATGGCCTCAGTTGCCGAAAAGACTGTGTGAATGTGTGTGTGACTGTGAGTGTGAATGAGAAAAAAGAGTGAATGTTTAAAAAAAAAAAAAATTTTGTCTTTTTATAAAGTAAAATTCACTTTAGAAATAAAATTAATACAGTATTTAATTAAATAAAATATTTTTTCACAGCTCAACAGTATATAAATTATCTAATATACCAGTAGGTAAGTGATTTATTTATTAAAATTATCAATTCCCCCCCGAGGATGTCACCTTGTCGTGGTGGGGGGGCTTAAGGGTTTAAGCCTGACTAAGAACATCCAAGTCTCAATGTCTTGGTTCATCCAAGACATCCTAAACCAGAAAGAATGCTAAAGACAATATATTTAATAAATATATTCTCTTTAGCGCCCCTGGCGCGCAGAGAGCCGGCGGCCTTCTTTGCCTTGCTGCATGTATGCTTGCATACATGCAGGGGGCAAGCGGGCGGCCGCCGCCGTCGCCTCTGTCGACTTGAGCTCTCTGCGCATGCGCCAGGGGCCAAGGAGTGGGGACTGGAAGCTATAAAAGTCATTGCGCGCATGGGTTGGTGGTCGGGGATGGTGGTGGACAGCAAACTGATCACATCGTCTCGCCTCTTAGAAGATTATTATATAATGATTTATTAATAAACACTATTATATATTTGTATATTACTTTATTTTCCTTTCTATTACCTATTACTAGTAGATAAATATTATATTCAAGAATATTAATAATTTTTATTATTTTAAAATGAGAATATTAATTCAACCTAATTTAAATATTTATTATATATTATTAGTAGACTATTTTATTAAAGAATATTAATAATCTCAAGATTAGTTTTTTATTAATAGAAGAATATTGAAATAAATATTTCTATTACTTTAAATAAATTTAAATTAGGCTACTAATAAAAATTTTCATTTCAATTAATATTCACCCATTAATATGAAACGAAACTTGAGATCGATAAACAGCCTTCTAATAATATATCATTAAAGATACATTATGCTACTTGCCTTTTCCATTCTCTCCTTATTTTTGTCAGCTCGATGAAACCTTGAAAAAGAAAAATAGTATATTTTATTATTTAGCTAGGGATTGAGTGAGGGTGGATACATCGAATCGAGTTTTTTTTTTAAATAGAAAATAGTTACACATGCAATCTTAATACAATTATTATACTGTGTGTATTATCAAAACATCTATACTTAATAGTATAATAAGAGCCTATGACTTTATAAAATAGATAGAAGTCCTTTAATTCTTTATCTTGATTATTTAACTAATAACAAATGCAAATTAGTATTTTCTTTTTCTTTACTTACAATATACAGTAGATGACATTTTCTATCTGACAACTCATGTGCTTGTTTTATTATTTTCAGATGACCTGCGATGTGTTGGCCGGTGATGGGGGTAGACGGAGATCCTGAAACAAAGGAAAATTATTTTTTTAGTCATTTTATATATATTAAATAAAAGATTTGCACATTATTTGTCTCCCTCTCCTATTCTATCATATATTTAGATAATTAATAAAGACTATTTTTTATGTGAATGTTTTATTTAACTCCAAATTCCTTCCCTTATTAAAATAAATTAGATTATTTAAAAAAGCAAGTTATTTGGGAGAATTTAGTAAAAAAAATTAAGTTTTAATATTAGAAATTAGAGAAAGGCATAAGATGTTTAAAAATTTTTTTTTTAATCAAATATTTATTGTAATTTTTTTGATCAAAAATAATTTTAATTAATGAAAGGTATTAGTCATTATGCAAATATAAATTTATATTCAATATAATTAATATTTTCCGTAATTTTGTGAATCGCACAAGAGCAAAAAAGATTTTCTAAATTTCTTTCGCTGATTAAATTTTTTTTATCCAAATATTTATTATAAGAGCCTTATGATGTAAAAAAATCTTTTACATCACCTGTAATTTCTGATATCAAAATTTATTATTTAAAAAGTAAATTATCTTTCCAATGCATTAAATAAACAAGATCAAATTAATTATCACAACACTTTAACATTTCTATTTTTCAGATTCTACTTTTTAGAATATTTCAAAGAGATGTTTTAATTAAAAAAAAAAATGAAAATTCATTCAACCAAGTTTTTATGATTGAAAATAAAATTGATCATTTTTTTTTTAATTAAACATCTCTTTGCCTTAAAATAATTAAAGAGAGAAACCCTTGCCCTATTAAAAGTCAAGACTTCACATAATTGTATTGCAAAATGAGATAAGAGGGGAGCCTAGCCTATTTCGGACCATCCCACTCACTAAATTTCCAATTATAATTATACATAAATAAATGGAATAAAAAATTAGAAGGAATAATATTATAGAAAAGTATTTTTTTAAATAATTCTATAGAATTGATTTAAATAGATCTTTTAGGTCATCGATTTCAATGGTTTTAGGATTGTCTTTAATAAACGTCCAATAACATCTGGAGGCAAAACACATCCAAGTAACTTCCTGTTTTTCGCAGAAAATACTATCTTGCCCAATTTCAAGATATTTTATAAATAAAAATTTTCAAATCTAATTTCGCCCAAAAATATTGAAATAAAATCCTAAAACCAATGAAATCGAAGCCCTAATAATTAAAAATCTCTTAATATTAAGATGTATTAAAATAAATTAGATAAAGTTAGAATTAAAAAAATTTAAAACAAAATTGAAATTTTTCTCCTTGGTAGTATTTTGAGAAAAATAAATAATCAACTCACCAAATGGCAACGCGCGATGTCGTCGAGTTCATCTGGAACGAAGCATCTTGGAAGAAATTCTTCTTCTTATTTGGTCTCGGACCTGTTTACCCCTTCCACCTCTTTCTTGGTCGATAAGGACGTTGTCCTGTGTTTTCCTCCAGGTCTTCATTCATTCTTAATACGTGTGCACTCCGCTCTGTCCTCCGCCTTTGGACCCATGAACTAGCATTCTTAATTCTGTCCATCCTTCTCTTACCCACGACTCTTCTCATTTCGCAGATTTCAATCATATCTGACGTTTTTGTGGTGTGATGTTATTTGTACACCGGTGTAGTTAAAGGATGGCACTTATTCCAAGAAAGTTGGATCTTACAAGGTAACGGATCTTTAGTTATCGTGAGAGTTTTTGTTTTTTTTCGAAGATACAGTCTTAAGATGGAATTTTTCATATAGAAGAAGCCTTTGGAGGTCGTCTTCACTTTCCGCAACTAGAAGTGAGTCGATGGCGTAACACACGATATTAATCATCATCCCCTCAAGTTTTCCCTCTACTCTAATCCTTGCGAAGTTCCTCGTGTATATCTCCTGAATTAGCATAATTAGGCCCGCGGGTATGCCGTGGACTTCAAGGATTTTCAGGACATGCTTCACCCGGATCTTTTTCTATGTCATTGAAGCAGAAGAATACATCTGCTGCTCATCTTCAAGATTAATCATATTGGTGAGTTTGCTTGCTATAATGATCGTGGTAAGTTTTAGATGAGTATTGAGTAGGTTAATGCCTCTGTAGTTTTTGGGGTTTCCCTTTTCACTCTTTTTAAAAATTGGAAGAAATTCTGAAAACAAAAAGCAGATAAAGCTGATAAAATAAAATTGCAAGTCAAATTTTGTCATGCCTTGCTCACATGACAGTTAAAATTATTTACTAATTACACTAGCCCACAAGGTTTTCTTCACAAGAAATCTGATTAGTGAATCTAGTGCATTTTTTAATGCTGAATTCAAATATTTCAGTTTTGTCCCATCAGGCATAGTTTTAGATATATAGAGAAATATAGATTTTAATGGAAAATGTGCTCTAAAACGGCTTTTATTTAGAATGTTCAAATTATTTTTAACGCGACATCCCGTAAAAATATGCAGATATTTATAATACATATAAATTTTAAGTTTCAGCCCATTCGGAGGTCATTTAGACGTGCCTCAATCGGCTTAAAGTTTAGAATAATCGAAATTTTTTGCTTTGGTCACCCCTAATACAATTTTATATATCCCTGAATGCAAAAAACATATATTTACGATATTCTATAGTTCTTTGGCTTTCTAAAAATCATTCATTCATAAAAATCTGTTAATTATTAACGAAATTATAAACAAAAACGTCAAAAACTGAAATGATATTTGAATTCAGCATGAAAAATACTTCTAGAATTTCATATCTTTATTATTGTGAAAGAAAAAAAGTTCATTTTTGTCGACTAGTGTTATTACAGTGGCGGATTAATGCAATTTATCGGGGGGGGGGGGCGGTTATTTTTTTTATTTAAGGACTTTGTCGGCATCTATGGCCATTTAGACCCCTTACCTATTTATTTAAATTGATTGGTAACAAATTCAATTGAAATTAAAGAGCGGAAGTCATAATTTCTTTAGATTACTAGTTTTTATAACTTTTAGAATTTCTTCTCGGGGGGGGGGGGGGAGTGGCCCCCCCTCCTTTAATCCACCTCTGTGTTATTATTATTAATGTTATAAAAATTAAGAGATCAAAATAATTAACTCACCAAATGCCAACGCATCTTGTTGTCCAGGACTATCGGCAAGAAGCATTTTGGAAGGAATTCTGAAAATAAAAAGGAAAAAAATATTTATAGTTATCAAACAAAAATGAAATATATTTAAATTAAAAAAATAAATAAATTTGAATTTATCAAAGCTCACCTTAATTAATGATATCTTAACACTCTGCCTTTTCTTTGAAGCTTTCGGGCTTAAAACAGCTCAAGTTTCTGTTTTTCTTTTTTATAAAATATTGAGTCCACCCGGAGGTTAGAATCAGCAGATAAGTTCTTTGTCCAAACATTTGATGTATTTTCTCTATTTAAATACATTATTTATATGATCGATGAATGTTGTCAAGCATTTCAGTCGAGAGTTCGGTCGAATCACACCTAAAATTAAAAATAAATTAATCTTTAAATTTTCATTATCTTTAATTTGAATCCAGAAATGTGAAAATTC
Source organism: Euborellia annulipes (assembly GCA_023213315.1). Classification (NCBI taxonomy): domain Eukaryota; kingdom Metazoa; phylum Arthropoda; class Insecta; order Dermaptera; family Anisolabididae; genus Euborellia; species Euborellia annulipes. Next base: position 8,268 of record JAKCPI010001594.1, on the reverse strand, counting down.
AATTTTTATTAATCTAGTCATTTATGTTAGAGCACAGTGTATGAATACACATACATATATTCTTTGGATACTCAGGATATGTTTATTTACATCTAATTGTTAACAGTAGTTTTTTCAATGTTATTGATATGTTTTTGTAATTTTTAACGAAATACAATTTAGTCGTTCACTATCAAAAGTGCAATCATTTAACTAGTGAGTTAAGTAAGAATAACCACGTTTAACAGGTTATGGGCCCAGGCTACATATAATTAGAAAAGCAAGAAAAAGAAAGAAAAGTTTAAAGGAAATCACGTGAGTAAGAAAATAAATAAGATACAAAATAAGATTATTAGTAAAGATAGAACAATGGAAGAGATAAAAATATAAAAATTAAATTTAGAAAACTATAGATATTGGTCTCTCAAGGTCCAAGGAATATTGGAGATTAAAGGGGTATGGCAGATTGTGGAACCAGGAGTCAGCGGGGAATTAACTGAAAAGCAAAAGAGAGAAGATCACATAGCGAAATCAATCCTATATTTAACACTAAATAACGATAGTTTAGACGACGTTATAAGTTGCAAAACTGCAAAGGAAATTTGGGAAACGTTAAAACAAATTCACACGAAATATGATACGTGGCATGGGCTACTACTATTAAAAGACTTTGTTACGACTAGGAAAAAGAATAATGAAACAATCAACGAATATATAACTAGAAGAAACGGCCTATATAATGAAATTCAAAACGCAGGGTATAATTTCGAAGAAAAGGTTCAAGCAGGGTTCTTGGCACTAGGTTTACCTGATGAATATAAATATTTAATAAGAAATTTGAGAGCGGACGAAGATGATCTGAAAATGACTAAATTAAAATCAAAATTATTAGAAGAAGAAAGGAGAATTGGTAAAAAAGTCGAAAGAAGGAAATGAAGAAGTTAAAGCGTTAAAGTCGTACAGAGAAGGATTTAAAAACAACGAAAGCTACAGTCGAACTAACCGAAACTTCCAAGACAACAGGTCGTACAGGGGAAACGGAAGAGATAATAACAACGTCGAATGTTTCAGATGTAATGAAAAGGGGCACATAGCTAGAAACTGCAGAAAGCCTCCAAATAGATATGAACAAAACAAAAATGTTAATTTTAGATCAGCGTTGATGGCAAACGGGGACGAAAAACGAGAGAAGAGCGGAGAAGGGGAAGAATTTAAAGAAGAATCGACGGCAGACAGAGAAAAATCAAGGAACTATTTTATTTCCTGTGCAGCGGAAAAAGAAGATAAAGAGAATAAATTATGGATATTAGATAGTGGATCCACCCACCATATGTGCTCACAAAAAGAAAAATTTATTAATTTTACGAAAACAGAAAATGAATCCAGAATCGAACTTGCAGGTGGCACATACTTAAAATCGATGGGTTACGGAGACATTAACATTGACCTGTCACCGGAAAATGGAGGACAGAAAATCACCCTAAAGAACGTACTCTATGTACCTGGCTTAAAAACAAATCTTATATCTGTCCCACAAATAACGAATAAAGGAAATATTGTAATATTTAAGGAAAACAATGCGCTAATCAAGTCGGAAGACAACTTTATAATCGCGAAATCTTACAAGGAGAATAACTTACATTATTTTATCGAAAATAATCGATCGGAAATAACCAGACCGATGGCAAATACATGCAACAATATAAAAGAAGAGTTCAATCTATGGCATTATCGCTTAGGACACTTAAATATGAACGATGTAAAATCAATTATGAAACTATTTAAACAAGATTTTTCAGATTGTCCCGAAACGAAATGCAAAATATGTCTGGAGGGAAAAATGAAAGCAAATTCATTCCCAAAAAAGAGTTTCACCAGGGAAAGAAAACCCCTAACATTAATACACTCGGACGTGGTAGGCCCAATTAAACCTACATCAAAGGGAGGGGCATCCTACTTTGTCACATTCATTGACGACGCTACACGTTACGCGGAAATTTTTACGATGCAAAGGAAAAACGAAGTTTTAAATAAATTTAGAGAATATAAAAGTCGGGTGGAAACACTACACGGGACGAAAATAAAAGTCTTAAGAAGCGACAACGGCGGAGAATACATGTCAAAAGAATTTGAAAAGTACTTGAAAGAAAACGGAATCGAGCGTCAGCTAACCGTCCCTGGAACTCCTCAGCAAAACGGGGTAGCGGAGAGGTATAACCAAACAGTAGTGAATACAGCGAGATGCTTACTGCTACAATCAGGATTACCGAGAGAGTTTTGGGCCGACGCTGTGTCGACCGCAGCATATCTGAGGAATAGATACCCAACAGCGGCCAACGGAGGAACATGCCCGGTAGAAAAATGGAAAAACAGAATCCATCCATTGAATCATCTAAGAGTCTTTGGATGTCAAGCATGGGCCCTAAATAAACACAAGGAGGGCAAATTTTTCCCTAAAGGAACTTCATGCATTTTTCTAGGATATGATAGACAAGCAAAAGCGTATCGTCTATGGAATCATGAAAATGACACAGTATTTATAAGCAGAGACGTACAATTTCAAGAAGATTATTTCCCACTTAACGAAAAGCGGGCTAAAGAAAGAACAAAAGTTGATGATGAAGTAAAATGGAATCTCAAGAAAATAATTTTGGAAGAAAAGGATGAAATAAACGGCAACGAAGAAAGAGAACACCACGAAAGAAATAACAATCTAGAAGATAGAGCTGAAACAAAGGAAACAGAAAATGAAGAGGAAAACGAAAACTACAATCAAGAAAGGAACATCACGACAGAAGACAGGGAAGAAATAAATGAAACGGAAGATGAAATTGAAAACGAAAACCCCCGCTCCGGGAGAAGAGTAAAACAACGAGCGTGGATGAATGAGTATCTAACAGTAAACACCAAAAAATGTAATCAAGCAAGAAACGAATTCGAAGACAACATAGAACCGAAGAGTATAAAAGAAGCCATGAGCGGAAGAAGGTCGAAAAACTTATGGGAAAAAGCCATTCTAGAAGAAATGAATAATATAATGAGAAATAAAACATGGGACTTCGTTAGGAAACCTAGAGATAGAAAGATTATTAAATCGAAGTGGACATTCAGAATAAAGTGCAACGAAAACGGAAACCCCGTAAGACACAAAGCAAGACTAGTAGCTCTCGGGAATACGCAAACCTACGGAATTGATTATGACAAAACTTATTCCCCAGTGGTACAGAAGAAATCACTAAGAACATTATTTGCATTGGCAACAGAAAACAATTGGGACATAACATCAACTCGATATAACGGCAGCCTATCTAGCAGCAGATCTGAACGATGAAGTCTACATGGCAATTCCTGAATACTTCACCGAGATAAGCGAAACCTTAAGAACCGAGTTCAGTGATATACCTCCACTCGAAGAATTGAAGACAAACAATTACGTATGCAAGCTTAGGAAGAGCCTCTACGGCCTACATCAATCCGGATTAGAATGGAATATAACACTAAATACATTTCTAATAAAAGAGAAAATGAATAGATGCGTAAGTGATCCGTGTATATACTACTCAGAAGACAAAGAATTAATAATCGCGGTATACGTGGACGACATCCTATTACTGGGTGAAAAGAAAAAAATTATTAATTTTAAGGAAAGACTAAGAGAAGAATACGAAATAAAAGATCTAGGAGAAGTTAGACACATACTATCAATTAAAGTAACCAGAGAAGAAAATCGTATAAAATTAGATCAATCAAACTACGTAATGGAACTATTAAAGGAAAGTGGAATGGAAAATTGTAAAAGCGTATTAACACCACTAGAAACAGGAAGAAAATTCGAAAAAACGAAATCGAACGAAAAGAAATTAAACGAGGAAGAGAAACATATGTACAAGAAAATGATAGTAAGCCTATTATACTTGGCGACAAGTACCCGACCAGACCTCGCTTACCCAACAACCCTCCTGAGTCAATTTTGTGAAGATCCATCAGAACAACACTGGACAGGGGTCAAAAGAATGCTCCGATACCTTAAAGGAACACAAAATGTCGGACTAAGCTATACGAAAACAGGCCAACAACTGAAAGCGTTTTCAGACGCGGATTGGGGAGGCGACAAACTGGACAGAAGATCGTTCAGCGGAACCGTCATATGTCTAGGGGGAGGACCGATCAGCTGGATGAGTCGAAAGCAACGTAGCGTAGCTCTGAGCACGGTTGAATCTGAATTCATCGCTCTAAGCGAAACGGCAAATGAATGTATATTTCTAAAAAACCTACTCGCCCAAGGGGCTTGGAGTAGTTGGTAGCGTGCCTACCTTCTATACCGAACGTCTCGGGTTCGGACCCCAGGCAGTCCGATAATTTTATTTAAGGCATTTGGATACCAAATGACTTAAATAAAAATGCCTGGACCCCACAATTGATATATTAAACATACTGATTATCGTAAAAAGTCTTAAATGGCCTCAGTTGCCGAAAAAGACTGTGAATGTGAGTGTGAATGATGTAAAAAAGGAATGAAAAAAAAAAAAAAAAAAAACCTACTCACAGAAATCGGTCAAGGAAAATTCGTAAAAGAAAACATTATAATACACACGGACAACCAAGGAACAATGAAATTGGCCGAAAACCAAACGACCTCGGACAGGTCCAAACACATCGACATAAAGATATTCCATGTCAGAAAATTGATAGAAGATTCTGTGATCAAGCTGAAATATATAGAAACGAACCAGTGGGTTGAGTGAGTTAAGTAAGAATAACCACGTATAACAATTTAAGGTAATAAGAATAATGAAGAATAAGTGTTGGCAAATAAATTGAAACAATTGTATTTGTTTACGAATAAATGAGGGATGTTTAATTTTTAAGCTTTTATTTAAGCATCTTCAGGCCTTAGGAAATTGAGAATTGATTTGAGGTGATTTTGCATTATATATATGTTACGCCGAATCGACGAAATTGCTTATTTCAGGAAATTGGCCGTTTTTGTGAATTCGGCAAGCCCTCTGCCGATTTCACGAATTAGGCATTATTTTTTCTTAGTTTTGTCTATTTCACAAAAAAAAAACAGCGTAACATATACGTATATATATAATGCAAAATATCCTCCAATAAATTCGCAATGTCTGAAGAAGCTTAAATAAAAGCGAAATAGCCTAAAAAAAAACAATTGTTTCAATTTATTTGCCGAAGCTGCATTTCTCATCATTACCTTACATAAATTACACGGGGCTAATGTTTCAGATTGTTAACGGACACCAAAATCACGATAGTTATAAAAATTAATTGAAATAAGATTTTTGTGAAGGGACTCATATAGAAAGTTAGTATATAATATATACTACTATTCTATATTATAGAATAGTAGAAAAACAAGTCCACACAAAAAATAAATTTAGTTGATTTGGCATTTTTTTAATTAGAATGAAACTTCTCTCCTAGCCTGGTAAGAAAAAGAGATTTGAGTCTAAGATAATTAATATTATTTATATTATATGAAGTAAGAGAAATATAAAAATGAAATTTTTTACTTCCTTTTGTCAGTTAAAATGTGTTTTCATTAAAATGTGATTTGATAAATAAAATAAATAAATTAGAGTTGATTTGAATATTTTCAGATTTGTTGATCCAAATAGTTAAGGACCCCCTTAAACTTTATTAAATTCTTTAAACTAATCCAAATTATTTACTTGAGGATATTAATATATTTGATTTAGAAATATTGTTCATAAAGAATTTGTCCCTACAACACCGAGTTAATATTAAATAACAAAATTGATCTCTTTTTTTATTTCATTTTTTTTTTATGAATGTCAATCAATATCAATAATGTTTACCTTATTTAATAATATCCATCCACTCTGCATTTTCTTTGAAACACTATGTCTTGAAACAGCTCTCTCCTTTTTTAAATCCAGTCGATAATTGCATTTCAATTTAGGCCATTTCGTCTCATTAGTCATATATATATATATATATATATATATTCTTTATATATAGATTGTATATAGAGATTGATGGATGTTGAAGAGTTGTTTATTCCAAATCACATCTGAAATTAAAAATAAATAAAATGATTTAAAAGATCGAGTGATTAAAATTAATTTAAAAATAGAAAGATTAGGAAAATAATAAATGAAATTGACTAATTCTGCCTGGATGACATTTGAAAAAATTCAAAAATGATTTATAAAAATACTCGAAGAAAATAAGTCAAAGAAAAATAAAGAAAGTGAGATTAAATTATCTGTTTTAATGTGGTTCAGATTGTTTTTTTTTTCCCTATTCACAATCCTCAAATCCCTTCGGGTGAAAAGTCAATGGCAATGAGTTGACACAAAATTTTTAGATATTAGCATTCAAAAAATATAAAATTTTTTATAATTTTATTTTTATGAAAGTAATAATCAAGACAGCATTGCCACCAACTATAATATTCAATAAAATAAATAAAGAGATGGAGGTGGAGTAAATAATTATTTATTTAATTCACACCACACAACCTGGCTCCCCAGGCCATCAAGAAAAGAAATATAAACAATAGACCCACACCATCAGTCTGGAAATTTATTGCCCGGTCCCCCAGTGCCTTGATAATTTCTCCCAAATAAACTTTCGTTGTGTTATTCATCTGCAGGAGAATTTTGGGATTGTCTATGTCGAAACTGTGATTATTTTCTAAGGAATGTGAGCATAGCGCCGTGCAAGTTTTTTTACACTTGATGTTACTCCTATGACCCGCCATTCTTTGATTGACCCCCCGTCTGACCCCTACATACCCTCTAGTCGGTGGTGGACAGTCTAAACATTTGATGAAATAAACGACATCAAATTTGTTATCGAAGGGAAATTTGTCCTTGTTGTTAAATAAGCAAGATAAGCTCGTCTGTGGTCTTAGGGCAGTCTGTGCTCCAAGTGTTTTTTGTATATTTTCTGAGAGCCCAGGAACATGGCATAACGAAAAATATAATTGTTTATCTTGACCGGTTGGTGGACCAACCGGTGTAGGTGTTAAATTTGCGCAAACAGAATTATATTTTCGCTTGTACTGCTCAATTGCATAGCTAATGCAATGTGCAGGATACGAGTTGGAGATTGCCTTCCTCCTGAAATCTGACAGATTTTTTTGCACAAGTTCATTATCACCCAGCGTATATATACGCCTTAAAAAATAATTAAGGGTGTTCAATTTATATAGAAAAGGGGTGTTTGAATTATAATCTAAAAATCTGCCACTATCAGACGGCTTTCTATAGATGTCAAAGGACAAATTACCCCTCAGTGTTTTTAATGATTATTTTATACAAATAATTTATGTATAATACACAACTACTGACGACTCCGCAATATGACTCAATGCATTGCCATTTGAGCTCACCATCAGTTATATATTGTTTGTAAATATTCAAATAAATAATTTTGATTTTTTCTAACTTTACAATGCTTTCAGCTCGATAAATGGACTGATGATGGTTATATTTCGTTAAAACCGAAACTGTTTCCTCAACAGAGTTTCATTTCGTGGAGACTAACTACCTGGCTGCTTGCTCCTTTATCCTCTTATTGTTTAATAATACAACAGCCACTTTATTTCTTAATTCAATGTTTTTTTAAATCCTCCATCCCACTTGGCATATTTAATTATTAATTGACAAGGGATGAATAAATGAATAATGTTTATTTACCTGAGAAAGAGAAGAGAGAGATTGAGATGTTGCTGCTGAACCGAAATGCCAATTTCAAAAGTCCGATCCCGAAGGGCTTTAAGCGCTCTGAATGGAGTGGCGAGGAGTGCAGTCATCTTCAAGTGGGCAGCAAAAAATCTATAACAAGGGATAATAATACAAAATTATATTATTTACAAAAATTTGTCATTTCTTCTTTGATTTTTAGACAATCTTTCTTACTAATATTATTGGAAAAATAAAGTGATTCAAATATTAAGCTCACCAAATAGGAACTCTAGATAACGTTGAGTTCATCTGGCTGCATTAACGACAAGAAGCATCTGGTAAGAAATTCTGAAATTAAAAAAAGAAAAAAATTAATCTCTATAATCAAATAAAAAGAGATAGTTAAAAAAATTAGTTTTAATTAGTGATTAGCGAATCTTATACTCGATAATATCAAGTCAATATGCAAATATATATATATATCCATACTTAATAAACTATATCTCATTTATACATTCATTTAATCCAAAGTTTCCAAAAAAATAAATTAAAATAAGAAAAGAACAAAGATATATAATATTAAATAGATATTAGCTTATATATATATATATATATA
>JAKCPI010001593.1:0-81384 GCA_023213315.1 Euborellia annulipes | reverse complement strand
ATTGAAATAAAAAAGTTTAGTGACTATATTATCAAAGGAGAGAGGTAATATATATAAATACATTAAATTAATTGAGTTTTCTTTAGTTTCTGGAACGTATTAAGCGATATTATTAATTATTATTGATATTCATCTGACGAAGAGAAAAAAGTGAGGTTATAGTATATTTCAAGTTTCTTTATTATTTAACATCTGAAAGTCAGAGCAACCAACGTGATTGTTATTTTTATTTTACGATATTTAAACATTTTTTGTTTTGTAACCTAATATTAACAATTAAAATTTAAACAATACAAATATAATTACTATTTTATAATTTTGGTACTATTATAATGTTAAATTACACACACGCCCTTGCGGTCAAATGGCCAACTACATAGAAAGCTGTCATTTTCGGTGGCCCAATCGTTTTGCATCTATCTATATATCTTAACAGCAGGGAATAATTAACGGTTCCTTTAAAGTTGCTTTAGCAACAGCCTATAATTTTAAAGCCCAAAGCGATGTTTACTAACAGATTTTAAATATTTCCAAAACTGTTTTCTTGCAACCCGGCATAAATGGCCTAAGATGCCGAATAGACTTAAAAAAAACAAACAAAGTTTTCCGACCCCTGTCCTTCTATATATTTTAGATGAGTGTATATATTTTGGCTAGACGAATTCGTTTAGGTCGAGGGAGAGAGAGAACATGGCAAGCAAGCATCCATCCCCTCCTGAGTTGGTTGCTTGTTTCGTCTCTCTCTCTTGTTGTTGTTACTGTTACTGCTACTGTGTATGCAAATTGTGGGCTAACTCCATTAGCCTTGGCCGCCAAGGCTAATCCTCCCCTTCCATGACTGGCGTTAACCCCCTTCATCCCCCTCCCTTGTATCCTTCACTCACTGTTTTTTTTTTCGAGGGGCTTTTTTTCAAAATTAAAAACTAATCTCCAATTAGAAAACAACATTTAATGATTTCACTTCGAAATTTTTACTAAAAGAAACTGTTAGAATTTTTTTTTTAATCATACACTATAGTGTTAGTTTGAATGGGATTTAAATCCACTCCCTTAAGATTTTTAAAGATTATCATTTTTCACTATCTCTGACTTATCTTAGAGCCCTTTTATTGTAAAAATATTGATCAATATTTTATTTGCAATATTCCCGCAATATTTCTAGAATATTGCAATTTATTAAATAAAATCTAATTCTAAAAAATTTTTGAAATATTATAATAATATTCCAATATTTTATTTGCAAGAATGCAAAAAAATATTGCTGGAATATTATTGTAATATTGAAAAAATTTTTTTTTAGATAATTTGATCCAAAATTTTTTGCAATATTGAAAAAATTTTCAGATAATTTGATCCAAAATTTTTTGCAATATGAGAAAATTTTTTAGATAATTTTGATCCAAAATTTTATTGAAAAAATTTTTAGATAATTTGACCCAAAATTTTATTGAAAAAATTTTTAGATAATTTGATCCAAAATTTTATTGAAAAATTTTTTAGATAATTTGATCCAAAATTTTTTTTTTCAATATTGCAATAACATTCCAGTAATTTTATATTTATATTGCAAAATATAATATTACTGGAATATTATTACAATATTTCAAAAAATATTTAGAATAATTTGATTCAAAATGTTTTTTACAATATTACAATAACATTGAAATATTGCTGCAATATTGCCACAATGTTATAATATAGGAACATTCCTACAACATTCCAGCAATATTTTGTGATGCGTGGATAATATCGTTAAAAGTATATGGCCTTAGTTGCCAAGAAGACTGTATGTGTGTGTGTGTAAGTGTGAGTGTTAAAAAAAAATATATTGGCGGAAACTAAATATATCTCGACACAAATATTCTGGTGTGACAAGCACAGAACACAACTTTGTGTGCTGTGCGACCAGACACCAGATTTTTTTTAATTAAAAAAAAATATTAATTTATGGTTATAAAACATATCCATAATAAATTTTCTTTAATGTTAATCTTTTTACATCCCAATTAACGCTTCTCTTAATGCGTCCGCAGGGATTATATTTATATATATAAAAAAAAGCCAATTCCCCTCCCCCTTTAAGATTATTTTTAATAATAACAATAACTAAAATATGAAAAGTAATATAATATTCTATCCCTCTCTGATTTTGTTGAAATAAAAAGAAAAATGTAAATGTTCATTGGATAAGGATAAATTTCAATTAATAGGGCGTAAAATGGAGAAAGAGAGAGAGAGAGAGAGAGAAGGGAATTTAAAGGGCGATATTCGAATCGAATAACATTCTATATTTTCTGTCCCCATTTTAAGAGAGAAAACGGCCTAAAATTAACAAAGTTATAAAAAAAGAGAGAGGGGGTTGAAATAATATTTTCTCCAATTGTTATTTCTCTATTAGAAAAAAAAAAAATCAATTTTTTTAAAAAATAACCCGCATAAAAAATTTGACTGGAATGTATTTCAGGGCTTGGTGGGTCGTATTAAGGCCTAAAATATATATCTCATCATCACTGACGTCATTTACTGGAGTTGAAAGTGAAAAGAGGGTAAAATTAATTAAAATTAAAAGTTGGTCTCTGTCTGTAGAATCCAGGCCCTATGTGAATGAAATTTCTAGCAAGTATTTATACCAATAAATTTCACTTATTTATTTATTACCCAAGAACTTCTGACCCTTAGAACATGACGCGAGACTTCTTCCTCTGTGTGCCATAGGAAATAATAACAGTGACATACGCCATATTTATATTTTGCGCACTTGAATCGTTTGGAAATTTATAAACAGTGCGGGCACTAGACACTATGCAAGTGATGCACAGGGGTGGGGGAGAGGATTATTAAAAAAAAAAATAAAGTGTATGCTGTTTTTAAATTTTTTTTATATTAGCCTAGGGGATAAAGTAGTTAAGCTTATAATCCTGAAGATAACGAGTTCATGGCATAAAATTATCTAACTCTATTTGAGATGGCTCTTCTTGAGAAAGGAAACGGGAACCCTTCTCACTCGGTATTATTCCCAGGAAATAAACTTACTCCTCAGAATAACCAACCACAACGCGTCAATTCTCACACTAATGATTGAAATGTTTAAACGCCTGTGTTTTTAAAGAATGCTATCTAATACGCTTGTCTGCTTTCCTGGTTGTCTAATTTTTAGGCGCGCAATAATAAAACTCGCAGAGAATAAAAATTTCAATTGAAGATATCAAGAAATATTAAAGATTCCATTTATATCAGGGCTGACCCTAAACTACCGTTATATTTGTATTTGTATTTATGGATATTATATATTAACTTTTTTTTTTAATAAAAACATTCACACTCACACTCACACACACAGTCTTTTCGGCAACTTAGGCCATTTAAGACTTTTAACGATACTCGTATGTTTAATATATCTATTGAGGGTTCAGGCATTTCTATCTAAGCCATTTGGTATCCAAATGCAGAGATAATAAATAATAAATAATAATAATATAATTAATATAAAAAAAGCCAATTTCTCCCCCTTTAAGATTATTTTTAATAATAACAATAACTAAAATATGAAAAGCCATTTAGTATCCAAATGACTTAAATAAAACCATCGGACTGCCTGGGGTCCGAACCCGCGATTTTTGGTATACGAGGTTACACGCTAACTCCTACACTAAGCCCCGAGGGCTTACTTTAAAACTATTAATAAATTCGCCATTGCATGTTAAATCATTCAGACATGTATCCCACCATCTCAGATTTGTGTGAAATTTTTTTAATTGTATGTAAGCGAGGTGAATAGCTGAATCAATATGTAGTAGAAAAAAAAAATAAAAGGCCGAGAAGCTATATTTATTTCTTTATTTAAGAACCCACAGCGACGTTTCGGTCGACTATGCGACCATCTTCATGGCTTCTGTTGACTGAACTCTAGCCATGAAGATGGTCGCCTAGTCGACCGAAACGTCGCTGTGGGTTCTTAAATAAAGAAATAAATATAGCTGCTCGGCCTTTTATTTTTCTACTACATTTTTTTAATTTGTTGCTTTTACCATCTTTATTAAGCATGCAATATTTTATTACAATATTTCTAATACTTTTTAAGAAAAAAATATTAAAAATGAGCATGGGTAGGCCTACATATATAGATAAAAAATAATTTACTCATTAATTTCTAAATTAACTTGCTTAAAAAACTATCCAAACTCAATTTTTGCAACGATGTGTATAGATTATCTCTTTAATAATTTAGTCTCTTTGATCCCCTGGGTTCGCTTCCCGTCCAAAGCGAGAAAAATTTATTTAAATAGAATCATTTGAAATAAATAGGGATCTAAATGACACTAGATTCTGAAAAACAAATAGAAAAAATAAAATAAAATCTTTCTATTTTAATGTATTGCTGACATTTATGTGACTGTCGCCAGTAACAAATACTTATTTTCACTGGCGCCAGTCACAAACAATGCATTACATATCAAAATAATAATCTATGAGGCTTAGGATAATTTTTTTTTCTTCAAAAAAAAATAATAAAATTCGATCAATTAAAGATTGCATTTTGACTTGGACGTTCGATATGCGATGTGGGTTATTGTGTGGCTCGTCGACGAGCGACTCCGACGACGACGACGACGAGAGATGTTGTTGTTATTGTTGTTTGTATGTGTGAGTGCGCGCGCCATTTTGCGGCATATATGAAAGTCCCTGTGTCTGTGTGTCTGTATATGTTTATATATGTGTGTGTGTGTAAAGGGTGGCTATAGACTCCGCCTGCTCCCGAGGGACGGCGGCGACGTAGGGTTGGGCGTTCCCATGGGAACCCTCCCACCGGCCTCTTGCGCGCGTATCGACTGGCACCCCCCCCCCCCCCTAGCCAAGAATAGCAACCAGGGGGAGAGAGAGGTCTCGACCGATGGCCACCAACAGAAGTAGCAGCAACAGTAGAGTAACAAGCAAACCAACTCCCTCCCTCCCTCCCTCACTTGCTTCGACATAATACGTCTAAAGACTCTTTGTTATACGACAAATTATAATTATTTTAATATTTGCTTTTTTTTTTTTTGAATTTCTAAACAAAAGTAGACAACAAACATTTTAGCCACAATAAGATGACAGAATAATTTCCATATCAACTCAACAGAACAACAAAACCCACCATCTCAGATTATTTGTTGATCATGGGTTTTTATTAGGAACCGACTGAATATTCGGTTTCGGTTACGGTTTCGGCCAAAAATCCTGGTTTTGGCCGTAGTTTCGGTTTCGGCCAAAAAGTAGCCGAAACCTGAGTCTTAAAAGATGGGATGAGACTTGCATGCAAAAAAAAGGTCAAATGATTTGCAAAAGCGGAAAAGGTGCGGAAAAAAATTTAGTCCCCCCAAAAAAAAGCTAAAAAAAAATTTCAAAAAAAAAAAAAAAATAAAGATAAAATAATAATAATTTTTTATAGTAAATACAAGTTTCGGTTTCGGCCGAAACTAAGATTGAGGCCGAATATTCGGTTTCGGTTGAAAATCTTGTTTCGGTCGGACCCTAGTTTTTATAGACAAAGAAAAATATGTACCTAATTTGAACTGATTTAAAAAAATATTTTCAAATTCCGGTACCGTACTGTCGGAAACTAAACTAAATACATGTCGACACAAATAATCTGGTGTGACAAGCGCAGAATACAACTTTAGATTACCGAAAGTGCTGTGCGACAGTCACACCAGTTTTTTTTTATATATCTCTATATATCCATATCATTCTGATTTTAATTCCATTAAAAGGATAAATATTAGGTCTCTTATCTTTAAAATTCAAAATTCGGGGGGTGTCTGTTTATATATTAAAAGTTTTCTTTCTATTTAACTTTTCTCCTTTTCCGCCACTTGTTTTAACTTAATTCTCTCTCCTCTCTCTCTCTCTCTCTCTCTTTCTAAGTTAAATAAATTAAAGAGATCGACATCCTCCAAGTCAACACCCTTCTCTCTCTCTCTCTCAATTTAAATGTAAACAATAAAAACAAATATTTTATATTTAATTTTCTCACTCTCGTACTAGAGAAAAAGAGGGAGAGATATTCTCTCTCCCTCTCTCATTTTCATTCATATATTTTAAATATTAATTTTATTTTAATAACTAATAATATTCATGATTTAATTTCATTAATAATAAATAGTTATTTCAGAGTGGCTTAATTTTTTTTCTATATTTTAAAAAGTTGAATTTTAGATAGTTTTAATGAAATAAAAGATTTTTTTTTATTATTGGAATTTTTAATTATAGACCACATTGTTGTTATTAATTATTTATTAAAAATATAAATACTGTACAACGCTTCGACTGATTATTCTACAGCCGTTATCAAGTACTGTGTACTTGCTCCGACTCCAGTGAACATGTTCGATTTGGTTCGGTTCATTTGAGTCGGAACAAGTGCACAGTACTTGATAACGGCTGTAGAATAATCAGTCGAAACGTTGTACAGTATTTATATTTTTAATAAATAATTAATACAAAACAAAATTCCTCTAATAATAATAATTCAAACCATAAAAGCTTTAATAAAAAATTTGTTTGTTTCCCTTGCCATTGCAGTATAATTTACACATTTTGCCCTGCATTCTGTTCTTTTCATTTTTTGCACGCTAGCACTTAACGTTCAACACGTTAACATTCTGTTCGTTTGAAACTTGGGCTGGGGCAGAAAATGTAGATTTCGTTGCATAAATTGATCCAATCAAATAGCTGGTGTGAATTGTGCAGGGTGATCTCAGCGCCAAAGTTTTAGTTGATAACCACCTTTTGACGCCATTTTCTCTCAATCCACCTCGATTAAAATATTATCGACAATAAAAAAGATGAGTTTTAGGGTGCGATTATGTTGGAGCTGCGATAAGATCATTTTTTTTATTATTATTATTTTTATTTATTTAATTAAGAATCAACAAATATTCGGAAGAATCCAAGACAAAAATGACAAAGAAGGTTAGGTTAGGCTATTAAGTACTCATTTTGTAAATTCCTAACTTGAATCGAACAGATATCAAAATATGCAAAATTGCACTTTTTATTCTTGGCATTTTGCACTTTTACCATGGCAAGTGAAACGGACAAACCTAAAGAAGACTTTCTAGGGATTACAAGAAAATTATTTTATTCCAGAAATTCTTACAACTTTTACGATTTCCATTTTAAATGATTGAGTAAACATTTATCGTAACTGTTTGATCAACGGAATCCCGTCGATATATCGGATCGAGATTTGAAACCTTAAATATACTACATGTCGTCGAAAAATGCCTAAAACCTTATTCAAAAATTTCGTCTTCTGAACACACACTCCAGATAAATAACCTTTTAAAATTGAGTTTTTTTTTATTTTAAAATTTAAATATGTAAAAAAAAAAAAAAATTATATTTTTTTTTATTACACCTTAAAATAATTTTGAGTTTATTGAATTAAACTCTCGTTTATAATAGAATATATTATTATAATATTTAAGGTGTTATCTTTTTATAATCTTTCTCTTCTTCCTTCTCTCTTTCATTAAATCCTCTCTCTCCGTTTTAAACCATCTAATAATAATAACTTTGAAAAGGAAAACTTTTTCTTCTCTCTTTCATCTTCAACAGACCATTTAAATTCAACTAAACTTTTCACAACTCAGTTGAAAATAATAATAATAAAAAAAATATTTTAATATTTGTAGAATGATATTTTCAATTCATGAATTAAAATAGGATTCGTTCTTTCTTTCAAATGAATCGTTCTTATTTATCTTACAAATTTACAACCTACTATTATCTATTTAATGTTTTCTGACGCAAAAAATTTTAGAATCTTTTAGTAGTTATGTATATATATATATATATTCATGGGTTACAGGAAAATTATTTTCATCACGAAATGCCTATAACTTTTCCTATGGGTCGCGGGTTTGGATCCCAGGCAGTCCGATGATTTTATTTAAGCCATTTGGATACCAAATGGCTTAAATAAAAATACCTGAAACACAAATATATATATTCAATAACGGTTATCGTCAAAAGTCTTATATGACCTGAGTGGCCGAAAAGACTGTATGAATGAGAAATAAGTGAGTGTTTAAAAAAAAAAAAATGTATTTTCATAATTAAGAAAAGGCGCAGCCAGCTGGCGGGGGGTCCAGAGGTGAAGCCCTGCGGCTTATTTATAAATAAGCACAAAAATGCCTGTGGGCCTGGCTTCAGAAATGAGCAACAACCTTCAAACAATGCCAAGCACAATGCCGCCAGCTGGAGTGGGTGGTCCTGAGGAACTAGTGTGTGGAAGGTCCCCCGATTGCCATCAGGATGATTATAGGCTATACATAATGATATTCAGTGGAACCCTAAACGGCCTCAGTAGCTGAGAGGGAAAAACAAAAAATAACAGGCTCGAACTTAGAAATGAGGGAACTATTCATATAATGTATAAACAAATTACGATATTTTTTTTTAACTAGCCGCGACGCCCACCTTCCAATCCAGTGCCTGCTTGAGGATTTGTTTACATTCATGGAATACACAAATGAAAAGAATACATAAATATTTCTCTATACATTTCCTATGTGAGAAATCGTAACTTTAAGAATTAATAACTCAAAAAGTTATAGGAATTTCGGGATGAAAATAATAATACCTAGAAGGTCTTCTTTATGCATATAAAATTTCATTTCAAAATTACAACTGGAAGTTGCCTAAATAGAGCGTGACAGACGGACAGACGGACATTAGCGAATTATATATATGGATTCCTGTTTTTTCGGCATCTGGTTCTATTTTTTTGGTAGCCATTTAATAATCTATTTTTGATAATAATTTGCTTTGGAATTAATTAGAAATCAAAAAAACTTCACATACCACAAAACATCTGGTGTAACACAATTTTCGATTATACGTATATCAAATGAACGATGATATGCATAAAGATACCAAGCGCAAATATGATCGAAATTGAGTAGGGAAAAAGAAGATCTACCTCTTTATTTAAATCACAACATAATTACTCTGTGCACTTATTTTTTGTATAAAACAAGAAAAAAAGTCATTGCTATTGGTTTTGTTGACAATTGTGCAAATGAAATGCCCCCTAGCTCATATTTAGGTCAATGGCGCTGCTTGGTTCCTTCATGCATAACATCGTCCAAATGTTGAATTGATAATTTTAATATAATTACCATCATTCATCCCACACCCACAGATGATTTCTCTTGTCATGTTTTACAGAACTGTTTCTTTGTATTTCATTTATTTCCCTTTTTTTTTTTTTAATATTTATGCTTCTAGTATAGATAGTATTATAAATAAAACAAGCATTAGCATTAATGGCATTTACTCTTCTCTCTCTCTCTCTCTCTCTTTTTAGAGAGAATGAAAAATGCACAGTTGTTTGTTTCATTTCTGAAGCCTCCAACCCTTTTGGTACAAATAACAAAAAGAGGGGAGGGCATTTCTACGCTAATCATAATAAATGGACAAATAAGAGTGCTATAGTTTTTAGGATTATATATGCTTTTAATGTGTCTATATCTGTAATAACAAAGAGTTGAATATAATTATGTAAACAAACACGCGGATGGACGTAAAGATCTAAAAAGTCATTCGCTATTTTCCTTCACAAATTTTTAGGGGTCGTCAGCATATTTAGGGGGTGGGGTTACTATTGTGACATGGGGGACCCGGGGGTTTATCTAAGCGAGACAATTCAGGAAAAAATTAATGAATATTTGAGGGCAAGGGGGAAAATTTGGCGATACGTAATTTGTGGACGACCCCTTAGAGAAATTTAAAAAGTTTCAACAATTTATTAACAACTACCTTTATTAATATTTTTAGTGTGAACCAGTCTTATAGATTGTAATCTCATAAATACTCTGAAATAAATAAGTATATGTATATATATTTATGAAAAATTAAAATCAACATCTCTTATTTAACCACGAATTCATCTACCTATTTATGAGATTACAACTACCTTTAACAACTTAATCTTTAACCTTTAACACTTTTTTGTCATCTTCTGAACTCTGATGTGTTAAGGTGCGCGTCTCGAAAAGTCGTTAGAAAGCTTTTGACTACCGAGTTCCTCTAGGCGGCAAGAGATGGCGTTAGTGTTCCCCATAGGAAAACAAGGGACAAATTGCATTTCATTCTAGACTTTCCAGCTAATTAATTAAAGGCAAAAAATTAATTATTTTTTAACACAATGATTACTAATTTAATTATCTACAACTTATAGAGCTCCTTTTTTTAAAATATCTTTTATTTAATGCGATTAATCTAAAAAAATTTTTTTTTTTTCGAAAATCAAAGAAAGGGCTTCTATAAGTTGTAGATATTTTAAATAGCTTTAATTTAAAAAAAAAATTTGAGGTCGATAGCTTCAAAATTGTGGCCGCTGGAAAGTCCCAAAATTAGCACCCCGAGACGCGCACCTTAAATTGTCAATTTTTAAAATAAATCATTGAAACTTATGACCTAGTGTTTTTAATAAAAGAATTTGATTTTCGGTTTAACTGTGGTTTATTTGTAAAAATTACAACATTTCGGCCACTAATTTTGTATCCTTCTTCAGGTACAATTCAGCTAAGATTATAAAGGTTGTGACACTTTCAATTGAATTAGTTGAGACAAAAAAAACGTTGTAGTTTAAATGTAGTGTTTTTAATTTCTCCTAGATACATAATGTTTCAACTAGATTCTACGTTTGACAGATTAAATCTTTTATGAATAAATGTGGGATTGTACAATTTTTCATTTAAATATAATATTTTGAATATAAGAAGATTTATTTGTGTAAGCAAGCCACCACTACCTTGGCCCAAATTCAAATAAATCTTCGTATCTTCAAGATATTCAAATCTTTTATATTGTTTGTAGATGTCTGTAAGGATGACCAATTTAATTGTAAGGTCCAAACCGGGGAAAAATTATAATTAAAGAGAAATATGTTGTTAAAATTTTAAATATTTTTAGAAATTATAGAAAATATTTTTTCTTTTATTTGGAAAGTGGGGGGATTACCTCTTGGATAGGGGGGGGGGGGCTATCCGAAAAACATTCTGATCTCGGTACTGAAAATATATTTTATTTCATTTTTTTTTATTCCACTTTTCGGATATTTAATATGATTAATATCAATGGCTAGATGGTAACATTCCACACGCTTGTTTTTCGGGGCCACCCAACCGAAATTCACCAATGCTTAACTTGGTGACTGATATTTCATATTTCAATTTCTACTATTGAAATGAATAAATCAAAATATCATATGATATTTGAATTAGTTATGACTGTAAATTATGTTTGCTTGCTTTTATCGATGACGTAAAATTGGAGTTATTCGCTATTTGAACTGTGGGGCTTATTTATAAATATCCAGGAGATTTGTCTTTGTTGGTATATTGTTACAAATTTTTTGTGTGATATTTTTAAATCAACAAGTAAAAACGTTCGTGGTCGAACTTTTAGTACCGAAACGTCACGAAAAATCTTTTTTGATGCATCAACTCTCAGTCAGTCAGAAAGGAAGCTCTTCTAATTTCTCCAGTCATTATATTTTCTATCATAAACCCTCTATTTATAGACGAAGTAAGATATATACCCTTAAACACATTGGAAATAGAAAAAAATAATAATATTTTCAACATTTAAAGGAGAGCGCCGGTTGGCTGTGCCTTGGCAAGCCGGAAGTGAAGTTGTCGTTCGTTGGCTGGCTGGCTGGCTGGCAGAGTGGGTTTCGCTGTATACATGTGTGAGTGTATAGGTATTATAAGGGTGAGGGGGTGCAAGGTTGGCTCCCTCGGGAACATGCCCCCAATCCCCCGATCCCAAACGGGTCGATGGCTTCCTCTCGACGTCGACTCGAAGGGTCGTTGCTCGCTAGGATGGGTTTTGCTTCCACCACCAACAACAACAACAACAACAAACACCAATGTAGCTCTCTCTCTCTCTATAAGGCCTATTACACATACTCTCTAATTGGACGAATGGTAATCTTTTAGATGTCACGAAAAAGAGCACAAACGTTAGAGCTTGAAAATGAAAAGTCAACGACGACGACCATTAAATCTAGCATTCATTTTTTGCGTTTTATTATTTTGCAATCAGGATTGTTCGAATTTCAAATTTCTGAGTGTAAAGATTGCCCTTGTGTCACCATCTCTTTGACCAACCTCCCGTTTCAATTTTCTCAACGATTTTGATTAAAATTAAAAAATCATCATTTTTTAGTTGATCTTTAAAATGTATATTCTCATTTTGCTCTCAAAATTGTTTGATGCACACTTTACTCTTGTACTTCATAGGAAAGATAAGAGAAATGGTTGCCATGGTAACAAAATATAAATATTTTCCCATGTTTATAAATTTTACATCGCCCCCAGGCTTGGTGTAGTTGGTAGCACACCAACCTTGTATACCAAGGGTCGGGGGGCCCAAGGGGCTTGGAGTAGTTGGTAGCGTGCCTACCTTCTATACCGAACGTCTCGGGTTCGGACCCCAGGCAGTCCGATAATTTTATTTAAGGCATTTGGATACCAAATGACTTAAATAAAAATGCCTGGACCCCCCAATTGATATATTAAACATACTGATTATCGTAAAAAGTCTTAAATGGCCTCAGTTGCCGAAAAGACTGTGTGAATGTGAGTGTGAATGAGAAAAAAGTGTGAATGTTTAAAAAAAAAAAAAAAAAAAAAAAAAAAAGGTCGGGGGTTCGGATCCCAGGCAATCCGATGATTTTATTTGGATACTAAATGGCTTAAATAAGAATGCATAGACCCCAAATATAGAATATATAATAATTAATATAACGGTTATCGTCAAAGTCTTATATGGCCTGAATTGCTGAGAAGACTGTATGAATGTGTGTGTGAGTGTGAACGAGAAAAGTGTGTTAAAAAAAAAAATTACATCTTGAATTTTAATATACCTATCAACGGAAACTAAATATATCTCGAGCCCTTGGGCTTGGTGTAGTTGGTAGCCCACCAACCTTGTAAGAGTCGCGGGTTCGGATCCCAGTCTGATGATTTTATTTAAGCCATTTGGATAGCTACCAAATGGCTTAAATAAGAATGTCTGGACCCCATTATGCTGTATATATATATTCATAATAACGGTTATCGTATAAAGTCTTATATGGCCTAAGTTGACGAAAAGATTGTATATGTGTGTGTGAATGGGAAAAAGTGTGAGTGTTTTAAAGAAAAAAAAAAAAAAAAAATATAAATATATATCTCGACACAAAAAATCTGGTGTGACAAGCACAAAACACAACTTTCGATTACGGAAGGTAATGTGTGCTGTCACACCAGATTTTTGTTTATGTAATTTGCTTCCTACAAAATTGTAAAATCATCAATATATTGCAAATATAGGCCTATATACAATATTATAAAGGTTATATGACCTGTGGATAATTAGAAAAATAAAAAAATCCACATTTGCTGATTTTATCACCACAAAGTAGAATATTAAATTGCTTTGGAGAAAGTTAACTTTGGTGATATTTTAATTCCATTCATCCAGTTATTAATATTTCTATTTATTTAAATAAATATAAACTCAAATCACACAAGATAGCTTAGCTAAGCGGAATAAATGGAGGATGAATAAAAAAAAAAAAAGAGTGGGACAGAAAAAAAGAGAGAGAGATATCAGGTTGAAATAATCGGCTCCCCCACCCTCCTTGAAATAGATCTCTCTCAATCAGCAATCGGATCGTTAAAAATGAACGGTCAAATGACTACCGATTTAAAACTCAACCCCCTCCACTTACACCCATCACTTGGCACATTTTATAAGTATTATGGTCACTAATCAACCATGGGGGGTGAATAAAGAGAGCAATGCGTTGATAAATGAGACCAATTGAACCAATCACCTACCAATATATACACCCCCTCCCCTCCCTCCCCTCCCCCGCTTCTCTTGTTTGCTCTTTTTTTTGCAGAGAGAGGGAAATCTACCTTTTATTTATTTATTTATATTTCATTAATCAATCACACACAATATTTTTTTTTTTTTATCTAATGATGAATAATAATAGTAAATAAATATTTTGAAAAAAAATTGAGAGTGTAAATAAATAGGATGGAATAAAACACATCACACAACAAATGAGATGAGAAGCATGTAGATAAATAAAAATCTGGTGGATAATTGCTACAAAAGGAGGCGAGCGTGGCTTATCGGATAAGCTGAGGCTTAGTAATACGAGGTAAAATGTCACTCGAGTTCGAACCCAACTTGCCGAAAAAATTCAACCAAAGTCAACGTCTCTGCTGGAGCAAAAGGGAGTACACATCCCCTCCAATTCCAGGCACTTAGGGCCTGAGGGATGGACATAGGAATTCAGGGGTAAAACATCACCCGAATTCGAACCATTCCTAGAACGGGGGAGCACCATAGATCTGATCTAGAAGGTCGCAGTGCAAAGAGAAGCCCCAGAACAACTAATCAATCAATCAATCAATCAATCAATCAATTGCTACAAAAACAAATTATAGCTGAGATGTTATATTAATAAGAAGGTAGAAATGAGAGATGCAGCTAAGGTTATTTCTTTATTCATTTAATTCACACAGCTGACGTTTCGGTTCCGTGTTTGAACCATCCTCAGAGCTGGCGAAAAGTCAGCTGTGTGAATTAAATGAATAAAGAAATAACCTTAGCTGCATCTCTCATTTATACTATCTTATTAAAAATCTGGAGATGATCTTCAGCCCAATTTATTCTTATTTTCACAACCCGCTATCCGTCAACGTTTCGGAGTTCAAACGATTCCTTCCTCAGGACGTTGACGTCTAGCGGGTGATGAAAATCCGAATAAATTGCCTTGAATATCTTCTCCAGATTTTTATTTATCTTCATGCTTTTCAATAATATCCACCAGGCTCTCCACTAACTTCATCTCTAAGAGATGAGATCATTTTAGATATTCATGGCTCGAAGAAATAAAATGATAATAATAATTATTTTATGAAACTATCAGCTCGGCCCGGCTTCTAATTTAGTCAGGGAGGTTGAGCCTCCTGAGCCTCCCTACAGCGGGACATAGAACAAACACAATTGTATCATCGGAATGAAATTTTAAGAACAGGATATGAATTGGTTCTCGTGAAGCAGTAATAAATAAAAAGAGGAGAAAAAATGAACAACTCAGCTCCGAGTTAGTAAACTAACCCCTAAAGAACATACCCTACGTGAAGTTAGTAACATTTGTTAGCAACATATACAATCATCCCCATAGAGTTAGCCACCATCATTACAGCAAGTGTTTACATATGATCGGGTCTAACTTCATTTTTCTCAGGGGCCCACAACTTGTGGGTACGTGGATGGCGACCACGAGCCACCCAAGCTGGGACTGGCTTACATGTCTGTCTCTTCCTTGAATATTTTCAAAAGGCGTCAGACCGTGCGACGGGCCGGCCTGTTCTATTTCTTCCGGTCGTAAAAAACTCGCATTAGCGCGGGAGTAAGGCTAGGAAAGAAGAAGAAGTGGTCTAAACTTCATGGAGTATTGCTAACTTCATTACATTTTGTTCCTAACTTCAAGGGGATTGGCCGTCTCAACTTCCCCTCCGTTGTCTCTCAGTATTGTTGCCAGCGTCAGCAATGTTAGTAGACAATGAGCCAGTGATAGTGTTAATAGTTTATTTGTTTAGTGCCTCGATTATAATTAGTGCTTCAATTTTAATTCGTTATTATATATTCTGTGCCAAGGAGTTATCACATTTATTCTAATTTGCTTCAATTCTCGTTTCTTCAAGCAACACTTCAGGATATTTCTCAAAGCCAATCTCCTAACCAGGTGCTTGAATAATTTTATATCTATTTATATATTGCATTATATTATTATGATTCATTGTTCAAAAGTAATTTATAGTACTCGTATATAAAATAATCTATTTAATCAAAAAAAAAGAAGGATCGAATCAGTGTTTTTCTCTTTTTTCTGTCGGCGTTGTTACTATTATCCCTTGCTATTTTATTATCCTTCTGCCATATTGTTCTTTTTCCATCTTGTAGCATCTATTTGCCACCAGAGCGCTCTAGTATCGTCCATCTCACAAGTCAGATATCAAAAAAAAATGTTTGCCCCCCCCCCCCCAAGAAAAAGTTGAAATGACGCCACTGGGATCAGCCCTTGTCCTGGACTCTCCATAACGTCCTCTATGGCGTGACAGACGGACAGATTATATATATAGATATTTTTGTTATAAAACAATTTATTTACATTTATTGTTAATATTTGATTTAGTTTGATTTTTGAACTAGAGGGCAGGTTTTGCAAAGTGTCGCCTCCTAGTGCGAATAATTGGAACCAGTCTAGTTTATTCCATTCCCTGTTTATTCCCTGAACCAGTCTTGTCGTTGATCTCTGTATGGTAGCAACGTTTATATAATTGTCTTGGATAGCCACTAACGGTCATTTGGTAAAAAAAATGCCGAAAATAAGAAAAGTCGATCGCAGTAAAACTGTATCATCAAAGGAACATCAAGGCAAAAAAATGGCCAAGAAAATACTTAAAAGTACTTCAACGCCACCGTCTCCTTTAGATGCAGTAGCATTATCTATTCGTTCAGAGTTGGAAGACGATAAAAAGATCTTCAGAAAATTTGCAAAAGGTTTGTTGTATTTTTTTTTTTTTAATACATTTTTTTTAATTCTCATTTAAATATTTTTTTATTCAGATAGTGCAAAAATCCTACGAACAGAAATAGATAAATATTATAAAAAATCTGTAACTCAGGACCTAATCGAAGCGACATATTCCAATTTCGCCAATGTTGAGAAGGCTTTTAAAATAATAGAAAATAAGGTATTAATATTTTGCTTTTAATTTAATCAATCAATGCCGTTGCTTAGCTCAACATCTCGAGCAAACTACTCCATGTTTTCTCCCCAACCGAAATAAGATTTTGTCTCAAAAAAATAAAACTTTATATAAATTTTAGAAATTAAGCCAAGACTCGTTTATCCTCCACCAACGGGACGATAGGTCGAATTAGGCTACCGTTCTGAATGGGACAATACCTTTTTTTTTTTTCATATTTGTCGGCCGTACCGTCAATTTTGTCTCGTTTTTAACAAACTATAGTTTTTTTAGAAATCTCAACCGCGGCTTATTTATTTCACGTAAGACTTTATGCTAAGGATTATGTAAAATTAATTCCTCCCTTTTGAAATTTGCTAAATTTTTGAATCGATTCTGTCACTACAGAATAATTGTTTGTAGAATTAGTATGTTTATGTAAAAAAACTGTTTTTAATCATCTTTTTTATGAATCCATAATATTTGAAGTGTTGAGAATTAGATGGGGTCTATGAAGCATTTTTTGTATGCCATTATAACTTATATGTATATTATGCATAAAGGCGTTAATGGCTTAGAAAAAAATTGTTCATAGGCCCCTTCTAATTCTTTAGGGCCCCTATATTTTTTGGGAAAAAGTACAAATAGATATATCATATAAAAATTTATTGTACACAAAAATAAATTACATTTATCTGTTTGCCACCTTGCGGGGGGCCCGGTCAAGTGTATCAGAAAAATATAAAATATTTCGAAAAGAAGAAATTAATGGCTGAGTGATAATCAACAGGAACAGGTAGATGAAGGCAGCCGGCAAAGAACAAAAACTTTATTTAAATATCGTCGACGTTTCGGGAACGCATCGCTCCCATCTTCAGGACGATGTTAGAGTTGTTTAGATTGATACATTTGACCTACATGTATCAATCTAAACAACACTAACAATTTATCGTCCTGAAGATGGGAGCGATGCGTTCCCGAAACGTTGACGATATTTAAATAAAGTTTTTGTTCTTTGCTGGCTGCCTTCATCTACTTTTTCCTGTATTTCTTTTTCCGGATCATGAAAAAGTTTAGTTTGTTTATTATAAATTTAAAATCTATAAAAAATTAAATAATTTTTCTTTTATTTGATGAATTATTTAAAACTATATATTAAATAAAAGATTTATGTTAAAAAATATACAATGTATAATTTCAGGGTTATTTTAAATAATATTATTTTATTTTATATATATATTTTATTTTAAAATCTCGAATAAAATTTTTGTAAAACATATTTGTAAAGAAAATTCAATTAGCAATTTCGTTTTAGGGCCCCCTAGATCTGTGGGCCCTGTGCGGATGCACCTGTTGCACCTGCCTAGTTACGGCCCTGTGGTTAGTCTAGGATAATATGAAGTTGTTAAGAAAAACTTATTAATTATGTTATAATTTTACATAATTCTGTTTTAGAACAAAAGCGGTAAAATATACTTTCTGTTTGAGAATGTTCCCACTTTAGTTAGCTCTAGGGTTTGGACACCGGTGGAAACCGAAACCGGTTTTTTGGCTAATTTTCAAAAACCGAGAAACCGAGTTTTTTCCGAAAAACCGAATTCGGTTTTTTTTTTTAATTCATTAATACTTGTATTCAAATTATAAATTAGCCCGCGACTCATGGCTCAGAGAGAAGACATTAGCTTCTAGGGTTTTGGGTTCGCTTCCCGTCCCAAGCGAGAAAAATTCATTTCATTTGAATTGGCTATCAATCATTTGAAATAAATAGGGATGAGGTTTAAATGGCCTTAAGATTTTTTTTTTTTTTAAACATTCACACAGTTTTTTCGGCAACTTAGGCCATTTAAGACTTTGACGATAACCGTTAATTGTTAATATATCTATTGGGGGTCCAGGCATTTCTATTTAAGCCATTTGGTATCCAAATGCCTTAAATAAAATCATCGGACTGCCTGGTGTCCGAACCCGCGAAGTTCGGTATAGAAGGTAGGCACGCTACCAACTACTCCAAGCCCCGTGGGCATGGCCTTAGATGCCGAAAAAGACCTTAAACAAATTAAAAAAAAAAATTATAAATTATTTATATTTTTCCCCTTTTTTCCAATACTTAAATAATCTAAATATTTTTCGAGATCTATATATTTGAATAAGATAATAGTATTCAAAATACCTCGATTCGGACTTAACAAGTCGTAGATATATTTAACAAGACTGAGAGTGTTTTTTATTGACGAGGGTCCGGTGGCCTGGTGCAATGGATAGCATGGCCATGGGATGTTTGGCCTCATCAATAAAAAACACTCATAGTCTTGTTAAAAAAAAAAAAAAAAAATTAAATAATCTATATATAATATTAGAAAAGAGCCCTGTATTTTTTTATTTCACTTTTTGTGAATTATATATACCAATTTTATCGTGGTTTACTGCGTCCTCACCATACCTCTTTTTTTGAAAAAAGAATGTAAATATTGATTGTGTAGGGGCCGCTTTGAGTTGAGCTTTTCAATTTTTCAATCATAACTTGTCTATTTTTTCTTCTATTGAAAGCAACAAAAAATATCCTTATTATTTTTAATAATATTTGGCCAACACGAATAATAATAACATAGTTTAAAACAGAATCTTCCTTTTAGAAATTCCGTAATAGGCTATATATAAATTGTGATAATTTTAATTTATTAGATAACTAAATTTTATTTATTTATTTAGCAAAAACAGCTTTTTCAAAATTTTGAAAATGATGTTGAAGAAATGCATCAAGCGGTTCTTCACACAAAGAGATCCATCAAAAATCTGATGGGAAATAATCCAAAGTCAATTTTTGAGGTAAGATCTCTTCGAACCTTTCGCCAAACTTTTCCTATTTGTTTCTTACAAAAATTTTAATATTTTTTAGCATATTTCTTCTCAATCAGAATTCTTCTCAATCAAAGAAGTCATGAAAAATGTTGAAACAGCTTCAAAGAAAATTCTCGAGGATAATGAATAATATTTATAAAAAAAAACTTGTCTAATTGGACCCTGTTATGCAATGGTGTGTCAAAGACCAAAAAATTTAATTAATGATATGAAGAGGATGCAGCCAATAATAAATAAAAAGCATCTATTTTGTTAACACTCTTTATTTTGGAACGTTTCGGCTATGATCAACAGAGCAACATCTTCAGCCCTTCAAGAGTATATTTTATATTATTAACATACAAAATAGATATTGTCAATAGAAATATAATACAGATCATATGTATTTAGTCGAATGTATTTTTCAACTTTTGTTACCCACAAGAGAGTATGAGAGCAAAGCCTTGAATCTCATACTCTCTTGTGGGTAACAAAAATTGAAAAAATACATTCGACTAAATACAATATATATATACAATCTGTATTATATTTCTATTGACAATATCTATTTTGTATGTTAATAATATAAAATATACTCTTGAAGGGCTGAAGATGGCTCTGTTGATCATAGCCGAAACGTTCCAAAATAAAGAGTGTTAACAAAATAGATGCTTTTTATTTATTATGGGCTGCATCCTCTTCATATCATTAATCTATTGTATAACAGCCACTGTCCCTTATATAGTAAAAAAATGTTGATGTTTGGTCTTTGACACACCATTGCATAACAGGGTATATTATAATATCTTATAATTATTAAATAATTATTCATCTTTTTACTAGTTTTTTTTATCATCTTGGATTCCTCTATGTCGAATTAGCCCTTGTTTTTATTAGTAACATACAAGGTGTCGATCAAAGGACTTGAAAATTAAATAAATCTAAAACAAATATACATAGGAGATTAAAACACAATGTTTGCTTATTTTAAAATCTGATACACAAGTTTCGAAAAAGTTGCCAACAGCTAAAGCTCTACTTAATTCTCTATAAAACTGAGTTGAGAGCTAATTGAAACGTTAAAGGGGCTTCAGGAGGCATGTTTTGCTGATAAGATTGCGTTAAGGGTCTTAAAAAGTCAGCCAAAAAATGCCAGGACTCTTTAAATAATTTCCAATTTTCAGCTTTGTCTCCATCAAAACACATTGGCTTTGCAGGGGGAACATTAACAAAAAGAGCTGAATTACCTGTTTCTTTATTTTGAGGCATTTTAAACTTCAATCTCCTTTAATTTCTCAAAAAATTTTAACTTCTGACACCATGTTTAAGTTGTAACAAATGCTTTTTATTTAACAACATATATATAAATATACAAATATATAAACATCCATGGAAACAAGAATAAATTTATTTTTATTTAATATTTCTTCTAAATTATTCAATATATCAGTATGTATTTCTTATTTTGGTTATATGAGTGTTTTTATGAGTTTAAAGGGAATTGATTTGATCCCATATAATAAAAGCTTACTTTTTCTGCAACTTCGCGAACAGATGAGACCGATGTACCATAGAGATTGTCGTTGTATTGTCCAGCTTCAATAAATAAATGATTTTGGATGTCTCTTTCCATTTGTTCACGTGAAGCTACGAAATGATAGTCTCGACCATCGACTTCGTATTCTCGTTTGGGTCTCGTAGTGTCTAAAATAAAAATTATTTATATTAATTATTTCGGAATTTTACTCAATATAATTAATTAAAAAAAAAAAAATCTTACGTGGGACGCAACTTCCAAATTTATCAGGAAATTCAGAAATAAGATCATCATTGATTCGATCCTTGAGTGGTCCAAGAATTATAACAGGTCTCGTGTAATGTATTTGAAGTTGAGTAACAGCTTCATAAGATAAAACCGTTTCTTCTCCTGAAAAAAACAATAATTTAATTAATATTTTTTCTTAAAATTCATTTATGATAGTAACATTAAAATGTCAAAGTAGATTGCATTTTTATTAAACCCGGCGCAATCTATTATAACTGACTCCATCTATCATAATTGCATCTAAACTACATTTACAAACAACTTTTGAATTTATTCATCAGAAAAATGAAATTATTAATTTTTTTTTCGTGAACTCGCAATGTAACTCTTAAAATTTTACCTTTTCCACCCAAATCTGATCGTGCTCACTGAAATAACTGTTGTGAGTATGAGTTAACAATATATTACCTACCACCTATCTGTACTATGTAATGATTTATTGTTTTTAGTTTCCCTCAGTGACTTGCACATTAAAAAATTCACCATAATTTTTGAATGGCTTCTCATACACAAAAATTTTATCATTAACACACGCTCCACATAAGTGTAATGTACGTATATTAATATAATGTTGAAAAAAATTGCCTTTCAGCTGTACTATGTATATCTCTTAATGCTCCAGTTGATGCACTGAAGATGGATTGCGTAGGCATTCCGAAATATTTGCAGAATAAATTATTTTAATTGTGGAATGTAACTCGCTGTATATTTTCTCCATATCCAATACCTCAACGATCTGTCCCAGCAAAACTTTAACTTCTACTAAAAAGCACATATCTTAGATTTTATAAACTATTTAAGGATATTTTTGTGTGGTGTAGATCTGCGCACCATGCGGTGTTAAGAATCAAATTCGCCCTCAATTTTGTCATAAGAAATTATAATTAATTTCGCTAGTGCACATATACTTAACACTACTTAACACTAGTGTAATTAATTAAAATTTCTTCTGACAAAATTAGGACTGAATGATTCTTAACCCCGCATGGTGAGTAGGTCTACACCACACAAAAATATCCTCAAATAATTTATATTAATAACCAATGTGTACTTTTTTCTTTGTTAACTATAAGGTCCTGAAGAAGGAATCGTTAAAACTCCGAAACGTAGACGTATAGAGAAAATCTGAATAAATTGGCCTGAATATCATCTCCAGATTTTTTTTATCTACTTCCTTCTCAATATCCACATGACAGTCATTAGTAATTTAATTAAAATATAAATAAATACCTTCTGTATGTGTATCATCTTGTGTATAGCAAAGCATAAATGCTGAAAAATAAAAACCATTTTATTAGAATTAAAAAAACAAAATATTCCAAAAAAAAAAAAAAAAAAATATTAATATATAAAAGCAATTATAAAAAAAAGTAAATAAATGCATTAATTAGCGGATGCAACGATTAGAGCAAGACAAGGTAAACAATCAAAACGAAGGTCTAAAGGGTATTACTTACGCATATTGGCAGATTCTGCATCGATGTTAGGTGTGGTGGGCGAAGCTACACAAAAACAGACAAATAAAAACAGCACATTCAAGCAAGACTTAGGTGGGGGTTGGGTATGTTTCGAGGTGTATCTAATTGAATGTATGTTTTAATGGGCCACTCTAAAAAAAAAAAACACTCGTTGATTAAAAAAAAAAGGGATCATGCTAGGAAAAGTGATTAAAAAGAAAATTACGGCGAAATTTATTTTAAAAAATATTAATAAATTTTGTCTTTGGTTTCCGTTTATTTTGGAATAAGAATCCGAATTCAGTTTATGAATCTTCCCCCTTGCAGGGTGCTTTTTGTTTCATAACACATGCTTATCAAATTTTGTAGTTTTAAATAAAATTAAAAAAAAACGTAAAGTATTTGAATATGGCATATGAATCAGTGGCGGATCCAGAGAAGTTTCTCGGAGGGGATAATCTGGTGTGACTGGTCGCACAGCACACAATTTTTTCTTATTATCGGTAATTTAAAGGTGCATTCTGTAGTTGTTTACCACAATCAAATTTGTAAGTATTAGTTTTTAAAATTTTATATTAAAAACACAATTTTTTCCCAAAAAAAATATTTTTCTCAAATCTCAGGGGGGGTAATTACCCCCTTTACCCCCCTTGTATCCGCCCTTGATATGAATATATATCAATATTTTTTAAAATTGAACGTGATGAGAAAAAAAAAAAAAACCTATCGTGACTTTTTGAAAAATTTGAATCTCTTTTTTTTTTCTTAAATTCAAAATTATTTTAAAAGAAATTTAAATGAATTTTATATACTGTATATATAAATAGGATAAAAAAAAAAATTAACTTTTATTTTAAGCAAACATTGCAAAATTGGCATATTCTTAGCATCGAAAAGCAAATAAAATATTTAAAATAGAAAAATATTTTTCAAAAAAAAAAAAAAAAAAAGGATAGAGTAAATAGAAGAAAATACTTAACAATTTTTTTTTGTAGACATATAAAAAGATATGGAATAAGAAAAATTATAAAAACATGAGCCGTTTTAAAAATTAATTGTCTGTTAATCGAAAATTTTATTTAAATTAGTTAAAATAATAATATATGATTTTGGTACTAATTTTGTTGATTCCTATCTAATCATTTAATATTTTAACTTTTTTTTCGACTAGATTAAATTAATTATATCTTAATTTCAAGTGTATCATAGAAAAAAGCTTAATTTGTTCAAAATCATTTCATCTATTTATATATAAATAACACTAGTTTAAGTTTCAAAAGGTTTTTATTTTTAGCTTATGCGCATTTCGACATGAACACATTTGGAGCTATGACAGTTTGTGTCATAGCTCTGAACATGACGTATTAACGTCGAAATGCGCATAAGTTAAAAATAAAAATCTTTTAAAACTTAACCTAGTGTTATTTATTTATTTATTTATAAATAGATGAAAATTTAATTAAATGACGTTCATAGGCTCTATTTGAAAAATTATGAATTATGAAAATTTGGAGTAGAATTCAAAACACTAGGTTATATGTTTCAAAGAATTTATTAAAATTAAAATATTTTAACTAGTGATTTAAAATATGAATAAAAAAATGGTGAGAAATTTAACTTGACATATTTAGCAATTATTTATTTATTTATTTTTTCTATAGTTTTTTTTTTTTTTTTTTTTTGTTTACTAACTGAATTTTAAATTATAATGCAGCAGCCCTTATTTGTAAACCAGGTCTTCGGTGTTTTAAGGAATTTTTTTTAAGGTCTTTTTCGGCATCTAAAGCCATTTAGATCCCATCCCTATTTATTTCAAATGATTTGTAGTCAAATAAAATGAAATAAATTTTTCTCGCCTGGGACGGGAGGCGAACCCGGGTTAGCTAGTGTCTTCTCTCTGAGCAGTGCCGTCATTTCAACTTTTTCTTGGGGCAGGGCAAACTTTTTTTTTTCTTAAAATTTATTCACAAATAGTAGAAGGATAATAAAAGAGAGAGCAGCTAGTTTTTGTTTTCTTTTATTAAACCCTCATTGCTGACGTTTCGGTCCTGTTTAGGGCCATCCCTAGGCCATAATAGCTCTGAGGATGGCCCTAAACAGGACCGAAACGTCAGCAATGAGGGTTTAATAAAAGAAAACAAAAACTAGCTGCTCTCTCTTTTTATTATCCTTCTACTACATCAACTAACCAGCTATATTAAAAAAACCTCCAATATTAAATATTTACAAATAGGTACTCTAATTTAGCCAAAAGATATTTAATTTAATTAATTGTTTAATTTTGTACAGTTTGTATACTCTTAGATATATTTTGTAATATTTTATTAACAATAATAGAAAATTTAAAAAAAATCAGAGCCCTTGTTGGGGGCAAATGCCCTGCCCCCTCCCCAAATGATGCTATTGTCTCTGAGCCACAGGTCAAGGGCCAATTTAAAGGAATAAAATAACACAGATATTTATTTTATTTTTATTATATCAAACATTGGCCGACTGAATGCGTTCTAACACAGTTCGAATTACAACAATTCATCTTCAGGGTCTAAAAACTATTTGATTGTTACATTCAACATTATTTTTATATACTAACAAGTTTACATAGTTGATCTTTCATATAAAATTTTTTTTACAAAGTCAACTTTCATTTATTATTTGATAAAGAATCTGTGTTATTTTATTCCTTAAAACACCGAAGATCTGCTTTACGAATAATGAGCTCAAGCATTATAATTTATATATAAAATTTCGTTGTGAATCGTCATCTCAAATAACTTAAATTTTTGAAAAAATTGTTTTCATCCCCTTGAATTTTGATTTTTTCTCAGGCTTCCACTTAGGAAAAGGTCTTCCTTAATAATGGCCCGAAAACAGGATGTTCCTAATTTCAATTTTGATACGCTTTTACGTTTATTTATAGGTAGCCTACTAATAATTTCATTAATAATGAAAAATTAATTACTAGGAAAAATTAAACAAAGAAGACATTTAATTATTTACATTTTTTAACTAAGGTGTGTTGTGATAACGGGTTTAAAAAGCTAGGGAAGAAAAATCAACTGCTAGATTATTTTGCATTGTGATGATTAAAGGAAATTTATCAAAAGCGATTTTAGGGATTCTCAACCTGTGGAATAAGCATAAATTGTTGAATTTTTCCACCTAAATAACAAATTTGAAGCACAGGTGCCAGAGGGAATGACTTTTGATTTTTTTTATATAAAATAAAAGATATTAAGAAGAAATAAATTATTATACACTAAATTGGATAGATGAAAAAAATCCTAGAACCAGCGGCGTAACTAGCCTTTGAGGGCGGAGGGGGCGAAACTAAACTAGGGCGCCGTTTTTTAAGTTGTAATATTATTATTATTATTATTTGAAATTCCTATCGGGATCCCCGTTTATTTACCCGAGGTGCTTACGTGTACGGAGGCACACACCTCAAACCCAACCGGCCTCTGGCCGTAGCCATCTACCGGCACCCCGTGAAGTTACATCATTTCCTATCTCTACCTCCTCCCTCCTGTTTTCACTCTAGCTAGTGAGCTAATCCTTATTTCTGGTTCCAACCGGCTTCTTATATCCAACCTCTTCTATGCTATGGAGGATGTCCTAGTTGAGGAGGGACTCTCCCTCAGCACCGGCGTGTAGCCTACTCCTTTCGAAGAATGCATCACTGAGAGGGAACCTTCTTAACGTCCCTTCCACAGGACGGGATGTCACGGCAACTCCCTCTCCTCGTAGAGTTGCCTGGGGGCTATTGTGGTGAGATCCTATATTCCAATCCAGGGCTTGCTTGAGGATTTGTTTACATTAAAAAAATATTTTTATTTAATGAAATATCCCACACGCCCAGGGTTTGAACAGGGATCTTCTTTGCAGAAGCTGGCACCCTAGCTCACTACACCAGCGAGCCCCCCTAAGTTGTAATATAATTTAAAAGAAAACAATCAATTTTTTTGACAATCTATGGAAAGAATATGATAATATCACCGTCCCTGGGCTATATCTGACATGCCCTAGGGCGCCTATGTCGGTATCGAGGGGCGCCAAAGGCTTGATGCGCCTGGGGCGGAGAGGGCGAGCGCCCCCCTTGGCCCCCACCTAGTTACGCTACTGCCTAGAACTTGGAATTTTTGGATAAAGAGACTGAGTTCTGAGCAACAAAATTTTTTTTCTTGCATCCGATAATTTATATTTTTCAAATATACTTTTAATATATAATTATTATGAATTTTTTTGATGATTATGACTTTTTTTATAAAAAATCTTTTAATAATAAATAACTTTAAAAATAATTAATAAATTACCGTTCAAAGAGGTTATATAAAATCTTAATTTATATCGTTTTAATTCCCAAAAAGTAATTTCCATTTTGTTATGATGTTAAATGTTAAATTAAAAATGAAATTGATTATTGAATTACAAAAACATCCAAAAAAACATTCATGCGGTTATATGGAAATGCAATGTTAATATATTTATTTTTTTCAAAGATAAGGAGTATATTAATCTATCAAACTGATTAATAATAATACTGATGAAACTTTAAAATCTTTCTTAACAAAAAAAAAAAAAAAAAGGAATTAATTATATACTTACGTTCTTGATCTGATCCATCTTCAGATTTATCATCTTTACTTTTCATAAAGGGAAATTTTCGGCTAAATGAGAAATTTTTCTTTTTTCGATCAAGAGTTGATTGCTGAAAAAATGTTATGAATCAATTACAAAATATTTACAATTTTGGGGAATTATTCACTGCGTCGAGTCGTTTGTGCCTTTGAATTTATTAATACTTTTTATTTTCAAATAATTAGAAGCAGATGGGGTTTTAAATTAAGGCCAAAGAGCCGGATGAGGCATACAATCCGTGGATTATTTTATTATTTAACCCTTTTTACTTTCTCGTACCCTATATATGAAATATATAGAGAGAGAAAGTATTGGTTTCATGTCAAAAATTCGATGTCGAGATTTTGATGGATCTTCACGTTTTGAGGTCCCCTGAATCCAAAAAAGTGGTTTTCGCGACATGGTCTGTCTGTCTGTCTGTCTGTCTGTCTGTGTGTGTGTGTTCAATTTTAAGCATGAAGGAATTGAGCTATGAGGCTGAAATTTTATATTTAAGTTAAACACCCCCGGGACCGACAAAATAAGCTTTTAATCAAAATCGGCCAAAAAGTACTAGTACTTTACTGATGTACTTTTTCAGTTTTTTTCGATTTTCTCAAAATTCGCTCTAACGATTTTGATTAAAATTCAAAAATCAATTATTTTTTAGATGCTCTTTCAAATGTATATTCTCGTTTTGCCCTCAAAATTGTTTGAAGCACACTTTACTCTTGTGCTTCATAGGAAAGATAGGAGAAATAAATGGTTGCCATGGTAACCGAATTTAAATCTTTTTCTTTTTATTAGATTAAAAATCAATTATTATTTAAACGCCCATTTTTTTTTTCGGAGAAAACATATCTCTCTCTCTCACAAAACTATCTTCTCTCTTTCTACGCGTTTTAAATTTTTCTACCTTATCTTCGCATTTGGCCAATGTTAATTTCCTATAGGGATTTGTATGTTAATTTCGATTCAAAAGGGGGTCCCCTTTGGAACTTTTTAGGCATTTAAAATTTTTTTTCCAATTCTTATGAAATTTTGTATTTATTTACGAATCTATATTGTGTATAAAATGTCCAAATATGAGATTAAAATTTTGAAAAATAACCATAGTTTATTTGAAGCAATCAACATTTAAAATGCAAGTTTGAAACTAAGGTGCTATGGGAAACTAAATATATCTCGACACAAAAAATCTGGTGTGACCAGCACAGTGTGCAACTTTCTCTTACCGAAGGGTAAGAGAAAGTTGTGTGCTGTGCGCCAGTCACACCAGATTTTTATTTCATGCAAATTTATTTAAATAGCTTTCGCGTCCTAGCGGTATTTATATGAACCAGATATTAATATTCGAATATATGTTAAAAATTTATAAGTTTAAATAAAATTCGAATTAAACATTTCTATTTCTGAAATGAAGAATGGCACAAGCGACAAGACATAATAAATATAAGAAACAAAAAGGTAGAAACAAATAAAATAAAAAAAAAAATTATTAAAAAACAAAATGCGAAGACAAAATTGTTATGTCAACAATTTAAAAAAAAGAGATGACTAAAAATTTTGTCTTCTATATGTAAAATAATATAAATGCCATTGATTAAAAAAGTGATTTTTTTCGAAATTTTAAAGTGAAACTTTATTTTGATCGACACAAATTTTTTCGTTTCTATATCAGCATGTCGCGTTACAAGCCGTGTCATCAAAGGCCGTGACGTTACAAGTTATGACGTTTCAAGCCGTGACGACAAAAATAGGAAAGTTGAAATTTAATATATATGATGAATTATAAAAAATAATTGTGAGATTTAATTATTGAATTTTTAAATTGATAAAATATAATTTTTAAAATAATTTAAAATGATTCAAATACTAAATAAATATTGTTCTCAGTTTTTAACATGCCTCTATTGATTTCCCATTATCATTCCCATTTTCCAATTATTAAGTTAAGATTAAAAACGCGATTTTAATACCCTTAATTGAATAATTTTCTGAAAATTTTCAGTAAAACGCCTACGATCCAAAAAAAAGTTTCACTTGCATCGTGGTTTCATAAAACCACACTGTTATTTCCAATTATTTATTTGGGTTCGACTGATTAGCCGAGCGTATTAAAGCAATTAATTAATTTGAGACGCGATGCCAAATACATTTCTATCACTTTTCAAATCATCAGCAGATCTATCTAAATGTTAATGATAAAGTTACTTTATCAGCGGCAGTAGTTCCTGGTACGTGTCCCTGAAATTTGACAGTCCTGTCTCTTGCCCGTTGTTTTCTCTCCCATCTTTTCTTACTGGGTACGATTCCCATACCCTCCTCATCGCCGGAAGGCAGAACTCTTCTTGCTTGCCACCATTCATCGTCGCTTGCATTTGTTACATGTAAAATATCTCCGTATCGAAAGGGAAGTCCCCGAGAGGGAAGACCATCGTCCTTGTTCGGGTCATAATCGAACAGCGCCCTAAAATATTTCCATTTCATTTGAAAGATTCCAGCTAATTAATTAAGGGTAAAAAATTAATTATTTTTTTAACACAATGATTACTAATTTAATTATCTATAAGATATAGAGCGAATTTTTTAAAAAATATCTTTTATTTAATGCAATTAATCTAAAAAAAAAATTTTATTTTTTCGAAAATCAAAAAAAGGACTTCTATAAGTTGTAGATATTTTAATTAGCTATAATTTAAAAAAAATTTGAGGTCGATAGCTTCAAAATTGTGGCCGCTGGAATCTCCCAAAATTAGCACCCCTAGAGAATTCGCACTCTTAAAATTTATGAGTAGAGACCGGATTTTAAGCAAAATGCTTATTGCTCAATTTTATAAGCAGCCATTAGATATTTAATTTCTATACGAATTAGGAAAACTAAGTGCATTGAGATTGCATTTTTTATGCTTTTTTTGCTTTTTTTGAGTTTTCATGCTTTTTTTCCCTTTCGTTCTTATTTGAACTTATTTTACGAATATTTATAATTTTTTTTTTTTTTTTATTAAAAAACTTTTTTCCCATTCACACACTCATACACCAGGGACGTATATAAGGGGGAGGGGGGCGCCCCCCACCCCAAATTTTCCAAAAACCCCGCAGTGTAAAAAAATATAGCCCTGTAAAAAAAAAATTTTCTGCAAGGTGAAAAAATTTGGTTCCGCAAAAAAAAATTTTCGCAGGGCGGGGCGGAATAAATTTAGTTTCTTTAAAAAAAAATTGTATACGCCATCGGTATGAGTAAAAATTGCTTATGAGATGCTTTTTTTCAACTTATATGCTTATTTAACAACTTTTTATTCAAGTTTTTTATGCTTTTTTAACACTTTTTTCCATTTTTATGCTTTTTGTCGCCTATTTATGAGCCACTATTTTCAATTACTTAAAAATTTTATTAAATTATAAACATTGACATAATCAAACCAGGCCATTTAACATTTTCTGGTTAGATTATAAAAATATATGAATGAATATAAATAAATTTCTTACCTGACATAAAGTGAACGTTTCTGAGAGGTCCGCATGAGGGTTCCTGACATAATTTGCTGGGACATATGCTGTTTTAATTCATGGATTTTCGCCTCAAATCTATTATATTCTTCAGGGCGATATTGAACTACCAAAGTCACAGCTTGTCCTGGACCCTAGAACAAAAGAGATAAATTTGTTATTTATTATTAAAATACAAATTCTTTTTCTCTAATCCCCTAACTTAAAGCAATTTTATGAATAATCGCAAATTTTTTTTGGGCTCATAAATACCTTCATATACGTTCCGTCCATCCTCATAGCTGTAGATATTAATTTCGTCCTTCAATAATAAAGCGGTTTAATTTAATTTAAACAAGCAAGAGAACCACTCAATATCAATAAAAACTAAAATAGCGAATGAAATTTGATATATTAAGCGAAGATATCAATTTAATTTACGTAGAAATTTCTCTAGATACAAGTAATATTTGGAAAAAAAAAAGAGATAAATATCCTATGATTAATGAAGCTGAAACGATATGAATAATAAACCAAACAAACAAGAGAAAAAAAATGTCGAAATTAGAATAAGATGATTAATAGTGAGATGAATAATTTATTGAAATCGATTTATTCTATTTAATTTCTATAGACAGGAAAAAAGATAAGAATATTTTTTTATTAATCCTTTCTTATCGGAAATCTTTTATTTTATACTTTAATTGTGAAGCCGGTAAAAATTCACCTAGAAAAATATTTGTTATGAGTCATTTTATTTTATCAGATTGATTAGAGGAATCTAAAAAAATGTATTGGCGTGAGAGATTTTTTTTTTTTAGTATTCAACGTGAAACATTCTTAAATTGAATTAAATTATTATAGATAAATAAATAACACAAGGTTAAGTTTCAAAAGGATTTTATTTTAGCTTATGCGCATTTCGTTGTTAATTTGTCATATTCAGAGCTATGACGCAAACAAAAGCTAAAATAAAATCCCTTTGAAACTTAACCTTGTTTATTTATAATTAGATGATAATTTAATTAATTTTTATTTGTTTAGGATTTCGAATTTTTATTATAATTTTAACCCAACTCAAATATCTTTTCAAGGTTTTTTTTTCTTTTTAAATACAGTGAAACCTCGCTTAACGAGCATAATTCGTTCGAGATCATTCTTGTAATGCGAAACAATAACATTATCCCCATAGATCTGCCCCCTCTCCTGACACAGGCTGATGTAACATAAGCACAATTTCCCCTCTCCTCGCCACTCGTTAAGCAAGTCATTATTTTACAATTTGTTTTGCTCGTTATGCGAATTACTCTCGCTGCTAAGTTCTACTGTAACAGTTACATTTTTACTCTCGTATTTCGTCCCTTCAGATTGAGAATCAGAATAGAATATGAGCATTGTTAAATTTTCTTGTTGGCGCCCAAAGGAATTCCTAGCTCTAGACAAATGATTTATTTGTCTAGGACTAAGATATCTGTTTTATGGCCCATAAATAAGATTCCATTTTCAATTTTGTCTAGGTCCTGTTAGAAATGTAATCTATCATTATTGGTAACATTTCTTGTCCTTTAATTAGGTCATTTTAGCCACTTTTTAATTTAAAATATACTCTTTCGATTATTTAATAGTGTTTCCAAATCTTTTTCTCAATGCGAACCCCTTCTAAAATCGGAAAAAATTTAGCTAACCCCTAGAAACGAAAATAATATAAAACAAAATTACTGTTGATGCGACACTACTCTCCCAGTTGTGTACAAACGTCTATCTCAAAAAAGTGTACTTATTTTTGTATTATTAACAGTGTACATAAATATTGATATATGTATGTAAATTTATTATTTACGTTGGAGATTCCGCATAATATAATTTTCGCAAACCCCTAGGGGTTCACGAACCACTGGTTGGGAAACAATGGTGTATTAATACGCGCGCGCACACACACACACATTACACCTTTTGGAATTGCGATTATTCATATGCCTAGTATTTCCCAATCACCTGCTTGATGGCGATCACAAGTTCCTCATAATATGCTATTGTTCCAACTCCTATTGACATATAATATATAGCCTACTTCTTAAAAGGACCAGAAATAAATAAGCTTATATAATGTGTCATTTACACACCGATATTGTTTAATATATAATCGTTACTTAAGAATTGAAACATTGGCAAAAAATATTTTTTCTGTTTGTACCCCCGTTTAAAAAATTCAAAATGTACCATCATCGGCATATGTATTAAGACAGGATTTAAGCAACCCAAATGGCATACGCCTGTATTGTGCAGAACCTTGTCAAATAATTTTTTTTTTACAATAATATTATACAATATTTTCAAATTCTCTTAAAATCAAAATTATCCCAAATCTTAATCAGAAAAAAATAACTTTCGAATGAAATTCGTAGGACTGACTTGTGTGTCTAAATCCTGTGCATTAGTCTCAATACATATGCCGATGATGGTATATTGTTTGAATGTGCAGTTCATCTTCCATTATTTTGCTCATACATACCCTAGTATGGAACCCGCAGTTTTAGATGAGAAAAATTTTATTTTTATGACGTTAAGTAATTTTTGCTTTATATAATTATCCGATTTCTATCAAATTTGAGAAGCACTAACCTAATTAGGATAAAATATAGATCTTAACCCACTGAACGGTGTATTATAACTGAATTGGCGGTAGAAGAAGGCATTAGAAGTGGGAGGGGTCTCCAGCCCGTTTGGTATTGGAAGACAGTGGATGAGGGTGGGGGGAAAGGGATAAACCCTTTTCCTACAAAGAAGGGAGAAATATTAAATTATTTTCGGACGAATAGTAGGGAGCGAGTAATTTATATATTTAGCAGACATTTCGGGCAACAATCGAGTCCTTTCTCGAGTATAAAAATTAAAAAATTTGGTGTGACTGGCGCACAGCACACAAAAGAAAGTTGTGCACCGTCACGCCTGATTTTTTGTGTCGAGATATATTTAGATTCCCATAGCACCTTAGTTCCGAACTTGACCACTTGCATTTCATAAGTAAAAAGTAAAAAAGTCAATTGATTCAAAATTTTCTCTGTGTGTATTTTAAATGTTGACTGCTTGAAATAAACTATGGTTATTTTTCAAAATTTTAATCTCATATTTGGATATTTTATACACAATAAAAAGAATCCTAAATAAATATAAAATTTCATAAGAATTGGAAATTTTTTTTTTTTTATGTGTAAAAAGTTCTAAAGAATCGAAATTAACATGCAAATTCCCATAGGGATTTAACATTGACTCTATGGAAGGAAGAGCCGGAAAATGAATTTGAAAAATCTGGAGTACAAGAGTAAAATGTGCTTCAAAAGATTTCAAGGGGAAAATGAGAATATACATTTTAAAGAGCATGTAAAAAATAACTGATTTTTGAATTTTTATCAAAATCGTTGGAGAAAATTTTGAGGAAAAACGGCTGAAAAAGTACATCAGTAAAGTACTAGTACTTTTTGGCCGATTTTGTTGAAAAGCTTATTTTGAGGGGTGGGTACCTAACTTAAATATAAAATTTCAATCCGGTAGCTCAATTCCTTCATGCTTAAAATCGTTACACACAGACAGACCCACTTTTTTGAACTCAGGGGATCTCAAAACATGTATATCCATCAAAATCTCGACATCGAATTTTGGACATTATCGCAATACTTTCTCTCTATAATATTATATATATAGGATAAGAGAATTTTAAAAATACTGTATTCAGGAGTCTAGCAAGGCGGGTTATGGGAGTCCCCGAAATTCGAAATAAATAATAAAATAGATTGAGAAAGATAATGTTAAAGTTTTACGAGCTGTCAGATATTATAAAAAATATTAATAAATTATTCATCTGGGGGAGGGAAGGTGGGGGTTATCGCCGTGGCCAATCAACCCCCTCCCCATAGAAAAAATTTTTTTGTTTACTGCTCTAACTGTATTTAAAAAATATCTTCAAAATAAAAAATATCGTTTCAGATAACAAATATACGAGATGAGTTTGTGTTTGATTGGGGAAAATTGCGTCCCCTGGGACTCGAACCAGGACCTCCACGCCTGCCGCGAAAACATAAAGGTCCTGGTTCGTATAAAATTCAAGAAGTTAATTTGCTTTGATAATTTATGAGCTTGAAAAAGAACTGATCAAAAATGTAAATTAACTAATTTATCTGTCTCTGTTTTAGACAATTAAGCGACAATCCCTTTTAGTGGTTCTTTACAGACCAATGAATTAAAAAATGAATCGAATACTTTCTCTCTATTTCATATATCGGGTAAGAGAAAGTAATAATATACAATTTTATTTTTTTAAAGGGGATGCATTATTAAAATATTTATGTTCTTTAAATGATTTATACTTTATGACGGAATATAGATAAAATGAATAAATAAACTTTGATATGTTTGTTTAAATTTTAAAGACATGTCAGCAATCAAAGGAATTTTCGCTTGAATGCCTCTTTTTGTGCAAAATCACAATACCCTTATGCGTATATATAC
Source organism: Euborellia annulipes (assembly GCA_023213315.1). Lineage (NCBI taxonomy): Eukaryota > Metazoa > Arthropoda > Insecta > Dermaptera > Anisolabididae > Euborellia > Euborellia annulipes. The sequence continues at coordinate 45,844 of JAKCPI010001593.1, read as the reverse complement.
ATATATCAAAGCTTTATACATATATACATCTTACGAATAAACATTAATTGAATTTGGAATTGAATTTGCAAACATATATGAAAAGCTATTGTTGGTTAAAAATAAATTCCTCTAAATAGAAATACAAACAACTTTTATCTGCTTGAACGTTTCGATTTAACGAGATATATTCATCATAATAAAGTTGGATTATGATGTCTCTATCGAATTGATTAGCCAATACTCTTCCAAGAAACGTATAAAATGAAAATAGATCAATAAAGAAAAGGGGGATGGCGAAATAACCAGGCTTGTTTCCCTAGAATATACGAGTTTAGAAAAAAAAAAAACACTTCAAAGGCTTCAGCCTAAATGATAGGCAACCGATATTGGTTTCTCAAGTAGCAAATTTATCCAAAACGGAATATGTAAACAATTCCCTTAGAATTAAATTTAAATAATTCGTTTTTCAGTGCCGGCTACTTGATTATTGGTGAAAAAATCTGGTGTGACTGGTCGCACAGCACACAACTTTCTCTTACCTTAGGTAATTGAATGTTATGTTCTATTTAGGGTCCGACCGAAACAAGATTTTCAACCGAAACCGAATATTCGGCCTCAATCTTAGTTTCGGCCGAAACCGTAACCGAAACCGAAACTTGTATTTCCTATAAAAAATTATTATTATTTTACCTTTTTTTTTTTTTTTTGAAATTTTTTCCGTCCTGCGGAAAATTTTTTCCCCTCCCTGAAAATCATTTTACCTTTTTTTTAGGGAGACTAAATTTTTTTCCGCGCTTTTGCAAATCATTTGATCTTTTTTTTTTGCATGCGAGTCTCATCCCAACTTTTCAGACTCAAGTTTCGGCTACTTTTAGGCCGAAACCAGGAAACTATTTGGCCGAAACCGAATATTCGGTCGGTTCTTAGTTCTATTCTTGTCACACCAGATGTTTGTGTCGACATATTTTAGTTCCCGCCGATATATTAGAATTCAAGATGTAAAATTGCCCGTGAGAGAAGACATTAGTTTCTCGGGAGGTACCGGGCTCGCTTCCCGCCCCAAGCGAAAAAAATTTATTTCATTTTAATTGGGTACCAATCAGGGTTTAAATGGCCTTAGATGCCGAAAAAGACCTGAAGGAATAAATAAATTTTAAAAGAATAATAATTCTGGAAGTTAGTTGAAAATAATTTTTTTGCAGGAAAATTTTTTTCTTTTTTAGAATTTTTTTTATTTAGCTACTGGGTTCAAAAAAATTCTGAAATAGAAACTCACAACCAGCCAAAAAATTATTTCCAAGTAACTTCCGGAATATACAATTTTTTTATTTTTATTTAAACAACGAACTATTTCTCTAAAATCAAATAAATTTTGTATTAAAATTCGCGTCCTTCGTAAAGAATTTTGCGGTCCTGTTCTTAAAAGAAGCTCGAATGAAGAGTATGAGTTTATTAATTTTAATATAATTACTTAGTTACGACACTTACCATCTATTGCAATAATATTGAGACTAAATCCCGGTAGTTAGGCAGCCCAAATGGCACACGCTCTCTTGTCTGCTTTGAAAAAGGTATTTTCACCCAGACAGTGAGTGTGCCATTTGGGCTGCCTAACTACCGGGCTTTAGTCTCAATACTATTGCAATGGATGTACATACTTCAGTTCTGTTGACAATAACAAATAGATAACGTAGCCATTTAGACATATCTGACAATTATCTTCGGATTTGAAAGGAAATAAAATTTAATCATTAGAATCTTGAGAAATTTTCTCAAAGTATAATATATAAATAAATAGCGGAAATATAGATAAAAATATGCAAGATTAAAAAACACACTCAAGAGGTATTTACATTATAATAACAAAAACAAATGATATAATATATAATTATAAAAAATCTGATGTGACTGGTCGCACAGCTCACAACTTTCTCTTACCTTCGGTAATCGAAAATTGTGTTCTAGTGCTTGTCGCCTTTGTGTTGAGATATATTTAGTTTCCGCCGATATATTAAAATTCAAGATGTAAAATTTATAAATATCGGAAAATATTTATATTTTGTTGCCATGGCAACCATTTATCCTATCTTTCCTATGAAGTACAAAAGATAAGTGTGCTTCAAACAATTTTGAGAGCAAATATGATATTTTAAAGAGCATCTAAAAAATAATTTATTTTTGAATTTTAATTAAAATCGTTATAGTGAATTTTGAGAAAATCGAAAAAAACTGAAAAAGTACATCAGTAAAGTACTAGTACTCTTTGGCCGATTTTGTTCAAAAGCTTCATGTCACGTGCTAGGGGGGTGGCTAACTTAAATATAAAATTTCAAACTCCTAGCTCTTTTCGTTCTTGAGATATTTTCACAGACAGACCATGTCGCGAAACTAAATTTTTTTGAATTCAGGGAACCTCAAAACGTGTATATCAATCAAAATCTCGACATCGAATTTTTGACATGAGTCCAATACTTTCTCTCTATATATATATTAACATATATAGAGGTAAGAGAAAGTAAAAATAAATAAAATTTCAAAAAATCCAAAATTATTTTTAAACTAATTCTTTTTAAGAATTTGCACTTTATATAATATTATGTTAAACCTAACTCGTTGCCAAGCCAAAAAATAAACCCATTATAAAAAACTACAGTTTTTTTATTTTAATTTCAACTAACAACACCTAAGTTCATCACAACAAAATACTTCCGCAATTTAATCCAAATCATAATTGCTTGTGCAAATCCAATTCAAATATAATATTTTGGTTACAGATCGAGCGACATTGGAATTAAATTCGGACGGGACAGGACGGGGATCGCTGGGCCTGGATTTTTTTTCAACTGCTGAGATTGGTGGTGAGTAACAATTTTTTCTCAAGAGATTCATTTCTGGATTTATTATTATAATTTAAGATTTCATAACTAAATATTATTCACCTATGACTAATTTATTGTGTAAGTAGATTTTTAAATTATTATGAATCTTGATGACGCATTTTATAATTTTTTTTTTATGAGAAATTTATTTCTATTTGGTTAAGTGACGATCGGATTAAGAGTGAAAATCTAAAATTTAGAATACGAAATTCAATTAATAGTTCTTTTATACATTGAGCTAGGAGCGATAACCCCAGGGAATCCCACAAAAGAGTTTATTTTTAATAGTATAAAATTCCTGTTTAGGGGGGGGAGGGCGAAATTAAATCGAGGCCATCACAATTAATGTATTTTTTACTTTTTCTTTCCTATATATGAAATAAATTTATATAGAGAGAAAATATTTTAATTTTTTATTTTGTTGTTATTAATCAATCATAAAAACCGCCAATTATTATTAAAATCCATTTTTTCTCAGGAATTAATGATACATCTCATTAAATTTGAAACCATCATGATTATTAATAATACATAATTTGATATTTTTCATTCCCCTTCTCTGTTTCAATTTGTTCATGAAACAAGAGCGTAGCGACTCCAAATTTAAGGAGATAGAGGACTCACAAGTCAATATCATATTAATAACCCGATCATATATCACTGAAATATTGATTAAAAAATTACTGTCTCAATTATTCATAAATACGTGGAAGAATTATTTCAAAATCAATATAAAATTCTATTCGAAAGTCTCATATAAAATGTAATTTTCTCTTGTTTTTCAAGATAAAATTTCTTAAATTAATTGTATTTATGAGGATAAATTTTTCTAATTACAAGAAGCGACTTTTTTTATTTGCCCTTTATTTTGTTTCTCGGAAAAGTAAGTTCGTAGAGTTCCAAAAAAAGAGTTTTCTATTAGGCCTATAATCAATCAATCGCCGATTTGATTTTATTCACAGTGCTGTTGAAGACTTATGGGTTCCTTAAAATAACATTTCACTTTTATTTTTATAAATAATTAAATATTTATCACCAAAAAATGTAACAATAATAAATATTTAGATTAGGTAATATAAATATTTATATTTTAAGAGACCCATTTGATATCTAACAAAGTAAGATAAATAATTATTTATTTGATTGTTTAAAAGAGGTCTTTCCAAATTTTACCTGATTCGACTTGAGAGTTGTTTAATCTGGTGCGAAAAAAATATAAAATTTTACATAATAATTAGAGTTTATTTATAAACCTTCAAGAAGAATTATATATATAAAAATAATTCTTCAAAAATATGATATATATATATAAACTCAGTGTTCGTAAAAAAAATTATTTTTTGAAATTTTTTTTTACTTTGTTATTAAAAAATTTTCTTCACACATATTATTAAAATTAAGGTGACCAATCATACTCATTTAGGGAGTTTTGTACTTCTTTTAAGTAAACGGTACTCCTTACTCCTTGTTATTATTTTGTACTCCTTTTTTCTTTTCCTAATTTTAATGAATAAAACACGAAAATTTTTAAATTGTTGGTTGAATCCGCGCTTTGTGCTGCTGTAGAGAGGATATTTTAAATTAGTTACTATTACTGGAGTAATGAGAAATCACAATTGTCAGTGAAAACACTTTAACTTTAACAGTGCAATTAAACATGCGGGACGCAAATTGTTCCGACGTGGCCAATTTGTTGGAAACGGAAGAAAATGCAGAATTATTCAAAAATATGGACTATATTTTGTATTAATTATTTAATTAAAAGTATAACGTTTCGACTGCTGATTCTGCAGTCGTTTTCAAGTACTGTGCACTTGCTGTTGCTGTTCACTTGAGTGAACAGTTCTTGAAAACGACTGCAGAATAAGCAGTCGAAACGTTGTACAGTATTTATATTTTTAATAATACAAAATGTGTTCCATAAATTTTTATTATTATCCCATAATAATAATACAAACCACAAAAGCTTCAATAAACAGAAAAATATGGGTTTCGTTCCACTTCTACTAATTAATTAATAATAAATTATATGCTTATACATTTTTTTTTACTACACTTTCTTTCTAACTCTACTAACTTAACTCTAACTTTCGTACATAAAATAATTGGTCACCTTATTAACAAATAACGTTTCGACTACTCATTATGCAATATGCTTCTTCAGAAATGAAGCTATCATTCATGCTTTTAAGCAAATATCTTTTGATTATTGTCTTTTATATTTTTTTAAAACTAACCTTAAGAGCTTGAGCTGCCTCTTCGTGAGTTGCGTTACGCAAATTTATTCCGTTAACGGAAAGAATCTGATCACCTCGTCGTAATTCGCCGCTTAAATCCGCAGGTCCACCGGCCAAAATAAACGAGACAAAAATTCCTTCTCCATCTTCACCACCGACAATATTAAATCCAAGTCCGGTATTGCCTTTGTTCAAGACGACAGTTCTGACCTCCCTGGAAATTAAACATTAAAATTAATAATAAATCAAAAAATTTATTAATTATTTAATTAATAATTCACTATCATACACACCAGAAATAGATTAATAATAATATTAAAAAAAAAAAAAAAACGACAATTCTTCTTTTACTAAATGATTAATACAGGGGAAGGTAATATTAGTCGGTGAGAAGAGCGTAAGAGTAGGTCACCAAAAATGATACACCCCAATCGGTTAGAATGTAGGTCGATATCGCGGTAGGTTGGTCGACAATCGAAATGCAAGTATTGTCAAAAAACTTCTCATTCAAGTACGTCATGATCTCTAAGTTAAAAAGGGCCGATTAGTCCAAGGTTTGCAAGTTGACTGAGCTTGTCGGATTTTGGTAGAAGCAGCTCCCATGATCGGGTGTTCTCCCTATACTACCCCCCACAATCAACTGGGTAGACCGCGCAAGCGTCGACGACCCCTTCATCGTCCTCCAGGTGCCATACGTCAGCTATCAAGCATTGATCGTAAAGCGCTCGGATTACTTTAAAAAAAAACCCAACCGCAATCGCAATTCTTCTCATTTACCTAATTTCTTTTTTTTTTTTTTTAATAACCTAATTTAACTATTAGATTAGAAAAATTAATAATGTGATGATCGGAGAAAATGAAAATGAAAAAGTGTCTTTATATATTTAATATTTAAATACACCAAAATTAAAATTTAAAAATACTATAGGCCTACTTTATTTCATAAATAAGAAATGAAGTACATTTTGACAATTTTTAAGAGGAAGTAGAAATTTATCTCTCAAATAACTTTTAATTGATTTATGAATTTTAAACACAATCGTTGGAGCAAATTTTGAGAAAATTGAAAAAAACTGAAAAACTACATCAGTAAAGTACTAGTACTTTTTGGCCAGTTTTGTTTAAAAGCTTATTTTCACGGGGGTGTCCAATTTAAATATAAAGCTCAATTCCTTCATGCTTAAAATTATTACACACACATACACACACACACACACACACAGACAGACAGACAGACCAATTTGCAGGACCACTTTTTTGAACTTTTTGAGAACTTTTGGACTTTTGAGGGGACCTCAAAACATGTATATCAATCAAAATCTTGACATCGAATTTTTGACATGATCGCAATACTTTCTCTCTCTATATATTTCATATATAGTGTAAGAGAAAGTAAAAACTTCAATTAATAATTAATTTGAGAAAAAATAAAGAAATAATTCATTCTATTTCTGTTTGAATTAATATTAATTATCCTTTACTTTGACCTGGGGATCATCCTTTCGGTGCTCTCGAAATAAATTGAAAAAAATATATATTTAATAGTAACAAATTTTAATTATATTGATAATATTTTCTCTCATGGTCACTTTGAGGCTATTTATATAAAAAATTTATATCTATATATATGCACTATTTAATGACTATCTGTATGCTATATTTCGATGAAATTTTAAAAAATTTTCTATTGAATTACGGTGTATTTTTATTATATATCGACAATATGTACATTTTTATAGATGGACTGATGATGAGACATTAAATATATCTCGAAACGTCTCCGAAGTCCAGTAGCATTTAAAGGCTTTTTATTTGGCTGAACCTGCCCTTATTAAAATCAAATATATTCACCTATTCCTATTTATTAATATTTTTTATATTTTTTGGTGCCTTTTAGTGTATCTATGGTTACAATTATTAATATTTATTTATTGAATTTATTTACGTCATCTCTCAACAATAATAATAACGAACAGCTTTAACTCATTTTTGTTTGAAATGAAAATTTCAAAAAGTAAAGATTTTATTTTAAATTTCACAACTAATCGAATTCGGACTATAAAGTATTGCTGTAATATATAAATCTAGATAAATATTTATTTAATTATAATACAATTATATTTGTCTACTATTCACGAATATTGGCAAATTATTTTAGCTTTTTCAATATTTTTTTTTTTTTTTTTTTTTATTTAATTGAATCAACAAAACATTTATATTCAATATTATTTCCATTTTCATTTTTAGATGTTGATAAAAGAGATTTATTTAATATTTAATAAACCATGAATTGGATCAACAACGCACTTTATTATTTTCATATTTTTTTTTTTAATATTATAATGAAGTGTTGTTTATATAATTTTTAATACTGTATATATGAAATATGCGCAATTTAAAATTTTCCACTCTAAGGTTAATTTGTTACAACTCTTGTGGATGAACGTTTCGACTTCCTCTAGCTAAAATAAATTTGATTAATTTTCTTTTATTAATTAAACACTTATGAGCATTTTGTCACTTTTTCTAGTAGATCCTTTTGAATTCTATTATAGAAATTAAAATTTATTTTTCAAAGCTTGCAGTCGAAACATTCTTATAGAAGAGTAGTAATGAAAGACTTATTTAAATTATTGTTTTTATTTACATAAACGGATTGATATCCGATGAAACATGAGCACTATGTAAAAATTAGTAAATTTCATCCTCTTATAGTTTTGGCTTCCCACCTATATTCCAATCCAGGGCCTGCTTGAGGACTTGTTTACATTAAATATTTTTATTTAATGAAAAAATCCCGCACACTCAGGATTTGAACAGGGATCTTCTTTGTAGAAAGCCGACATCCTAGCCCGCCACACTAGAGAGTTATTTTGCAATATGAAGGGCCGGATCTAGGGGGGGGGGCAGTGGGTGCATGTGCCCCGGGCGGCAGATATCAGAGGGCGGCAATTAAAGAAAGATTTACTAAAAAAAAGGTAAAATGATATGTATTTTGTATAGAAAATTTTAAGGAGGGGGCGGCAAATTAAATTTTGTCCCCCGTAAAAAAATCTCGTAGTTCAGGCCCTGCCAGCGAGCCCCATTACAAAGAAATATAAAGTTTCAGTCCAATCGGAGGTGGTTTAATGGTGCAAAACAAGGCTAAAAGCTTAGAAAAATCGAATTTAGTTATTTAAAGCTTTGGACACCCCAAATATAATTTTTTCCAACCCTAAATGAAAAAAAAACCATATATTTATGATATTCTATACTTTCCAAAAATCATTCATTCGTGAAAATCTATTAAATTACGAAATTTGAAGAAAATTAAAAGTTGAAAGTTTCCTATTCCTGGATGGTGCAAAACTGGTGACATTTTTGGAATCAGCGCTACCCAAATACCCAGGAATAGCTCAAAAATACCCCGGCAACAAATTACTGTTCCCTGTGTAATCGGTAACTTTAAGTCTTTTTTCTTTTTCAAGTAGATTTTATATTTCCCTTCCCCCAACAATTGTTGCATTACATTACTAGTCAGTAATAGGCCAAAAACCCAGCGAAATCGATTTGTAGACCAAATAATAATATCTTAGTCCTGAGCACAGCTGTCGAAACATTTTTTTCCTCAACGCATATGGGGGTGGGGCAAATACACAACTTTTTTAAATTGAATCGATCCTTTTTTTGGGAAGCCAATTCCTAAAAAGTTGATATAATCTATTCATGAGATCTCCATTAAATCCATAATAATCTTATTTTATATATACTGTACAAGCTTTTTCAAACACCTTAGATAATATTTTTTTTTTTTAAACGAGGTAATTTGATCTGCAAAACATCTTTCAAAAAATGATATATTATTCGCTTTAACATCGCCTGTCAATTTTTTTTTTTTCTAATGTTTACTTTTGACCCGTTATAGACTCGTTTTGGTTTAGGAAGTGAATGTCCAGGGCGGATGGCCGGGCACTGCATTATCCATCCCCTATAGTTTTTACAATACCACCGCAGGGAACAATTTCCGGTGGTTAAAAAAAAAACGGCAATATCATAAATAACTGTCCAAAGGAAAATTTTTTTTTCGCCTTTCAGAGGATAATCGATTGAACTATCAATATTTAATATTAATGATTTTTTCCTTTTTTTTTTTAATACAAAAAGTTATTGAAAATCTCAGTATAAAATGGAAAATAGTTTACTTAACAAAAAAAAAAAACTTGTTAAAATAAACAAAGGCGTTTTTGTTCTCATTATTGATTATGGATAGCCTATATCATTTGAAAAAAATTTTGCACCTTTTTTTTCTATCTCATTACAAACTTTTCAAATAAAATATTGTATTTTTATAATTGAGAATTTCACGATTATTATACGAGACGTTTTCTATTAAAATAATAATAAAAAGAACTTTTGATATTAAATCGTAGTTTATGACGACTATATCGGTTACCGATTTACTGTTGATATAAACCACGATTTAATATCAAAAGTTCTTTTTATTTTTTAATAGAAAATGTCTTAATTAAAAGATTGATTTACGAAAGTTTTTTTATTCTTTATAATTTTACGGTTTTATATTATAATTATGATGGATTGCTGGAATATTTTCGAATATTACATGAAATTTCGACGATTTTTTACTTTTTTATTACATGCGATTGGAAATGAAGGTTGTTTTAATAATAAATTTTAAAATTCGGTTTAACTGTGATTAATTAATGATAAAAAAGGCAACTCTTTCAATGGTCTTCTTCAGATACACTTCATTTTCAAATCACAATGTGTATTTATTGAATTGCAGCTGAAGACGGTGTCCAAATTAAATATAGCCTTGAATATAGCTACCATCCTGACATCTGTTGGCAAATTTTCGTGAAAGTTGTGTTTTTGGCTCACTCCTCAATACCCTTAACGCCATCTCTTGGCAAAAACATGCGAACAACTTTGCGTCCTGAATCCCCTTAAAATGTAATTTATTTATTAATAAATAGAATATTTTTTTTATAAAAATGTTCCAAAATTTTTCATTGTTTTATATTTTTAATAATTGTTAGTATATTATTTTTGAAAAAAAAATTAATTTTTTTTATGAATTTTTGTAAAAAAAAAGTGTCGTAGCTATTCTACATCTGTAGTCACTTGTTTATCGTCGTTGCTTCTTACTGGTCTTCTTCCACTTTAGTCTTTTCATAGTCAAACCAGCGGCGTAACTAGCCTTTGAGGGCGGAGGGGGCAAAGTTGAACTAGAGCGCCGGTTTTTAAGTTATAATATAATTTTAAAGAAAACTATCAATTTTTTGGACAATCTATGGAAAGAATATGATAAAATCACCGTCCCTGGGCTATATCTTAGGGGCCCTAGGGCGCCTATGTCGGTATTGAGGGGCGCCAAAGGCTTGATGCGCCTGGGGCGGAGGGGGCGAGCGCCCCAATAAATTTTTATATAAATAAATGAAAAATTAAACATCATTTTCGATTGGGAAAAATAAGCAAATCAAGAACTAAACTCAGTCACTCAACCTGGTTGGAAATCGACCCAAGATTAGTAAAAAAAAAAAAAAAAAAAATAGGGTTAACCAAAATCAAACGGCAAAAATAAGGCTACTAAACGTTTCCCTAAATTCGAGTTAGTAAACAAACGAAAAAAATAAATAATAAATAAAAAACAGATCGTTGTTCTACATCAGCGGTTCTCAAACTGTGTGGAGCTGTACAAGGTAGGAGACGGGGGTTAAATAAATGAATAATTCATAAAAATTAATTTTTTACATTTTTTATTTCAAATTTAAATATAATCACAACATGCATTATAAATAAAATATTTCTATTGATTAATATTCGACGGCTTTAAAATCCATTTGGTTTGATAGATAGTCACTTCGAGCTCCTTTTCTATGCTTCTAAATTTAAACCTACAGCGGAAACAGAAATTTCACAAAGAAAAGGTAACAGTATCCGAAAAGTTACAATACACTTGCCTCCAAAAATGTGTACAAAATTTGTGTTTGGAAAAATATCTATCCTTTGTTCGTCGTCTTGAATTGATAGGCCGGTAGGTGTACTTTAAAGTGAATTTGTTACTCAGAGTCTGGAGGAGGGGATAGAAAACGTAAGTTTGAAAACCGCTGTTCTACTTTGTGCGTAATTATTGTATAAAAGCTCAATAACAGAGTTTCTGGAGAACTCAAAAAGACAAGAACAAATTTCCAAACAAAACAATAAAATTAAACTTACAAATAAATTTTATATCTAGAACATTATAATTTCTCCGAGAAGATTTTTTTTTTAATTTAAATTTGGTTGTTTTAAAGTAAATATTACGTATAAGAAAAAAAAAAACATCATGATCTTTTTTTTTAATTTTAAAGATATTTTAAGGTGTATTATCTTTTATTTTCGAAAAACAAATTTTTTATATTTTATCATTAAATTCACTTAAAAGACATTATTTTTCATACCTAAATTTTTTCATGGTGTAATAAATTTAATAATAAAGTGTAAATAATTTTTTTTTTCGAAGATAGAAAAGTTGTTACTGCACCCTATATTTCAAAATCTTTTTATATGAGAAAATGATTATTGAAATATTTTTTTACTAAATTCAGTCCCCCAATAGGGCAGGGAAGGAATCTTTAAATATAATAATAATAAAAATACTAAATTCAGTGCCCCACCTCCCAATTTTTTTCTTAATACTGAAACGAGTTCAAATTTGTATTTTAAAAAATAACAATTTTTTACATGAAATGCCATTTAGTAATAGTAAATGATCAGTAACCTAGTTAATTTTTATTAGTAATCTATAATTATAAAATTTTTTATATTTTTGTAATAATAATTGGATAACTTCCAGGATTTACTCTTATAATCATGCGTGAATGAAAAATAATTCAAAATTTTAGACAAAATTGTGTATTAAAAATAAAAAAAGAGCATGATGACAAATTGAATCACTAAATTTTCAAAAAAAAAAAATAAATAAAAAAATAAATAAAACAAAATTTCATTTCTTTTTCTACCTTCATTCAGAATCTAAAACAAAAAAAAAATTTATTAGATTCAATTGGATTAAAACAAAATTTCAGTTTATACTCACAATTCGATAAATCGTTGACTTAAATAAAAAAAAGAATGAACATCTAAAGAAAACCTATCAAAAGCAAAAGCTTGTCTTCGATCAGTGATTCAAAAATGAGCAAAGAAAATCAAGTGAGCTCTTTCACCCTCCCCCTACCCCTTATCCTTCAGCTTAAAAGCTTCTAAAAGTTGGTGCAAGAAAAGGATTCTTATTTAAACGATAATAGAAATAGAAAACTTATTGGTAAAATAACAAATATTTCTATGTAGAATTATTATCTATCAAACTAAAAAAGAGTTTAAACTTTAGTTAAAAATTTAAGGGCAAGTAGAAGTGCCCTATAAATTTGCAATTTGGATGGAATGCGTTTTTTTTTTAAATGAATTAAAAATTTAGAATTTTTTATAAAAACTAGCCGCGGCGGACCCTCGCCTTTTCTTAGTTATGAGAGCCCGTGTCGCCCGCCTTGAGCGTTTAGACAAAGGGCTTCGCCTCCATGACCTCCCTCAGCTAGCTCGGACCCGCCTGCGGCGTACCCTCGCCTTTTCTTCTTAATTATGAGAAGAAAATTATTATTACTATTCCAATCCCGTGCCTGCTTGAGGATTTGTTTACATTCATAGAATACATCAATGCAAAGAATACATAAATATTTCTCTATACGTTTCCAATGGAAGAAATCGTAACTTTAAGAATAACTCAAAAAGTTATAAAAATTTCGGGACGCAAAAATTTTTCTGTAATTCCTAGAAAGTCCTCTTTAAGCATATAAAATTTCGTTTCAAAATTCCAACGGGAAGTTGGTCAAACAGAGCGTGACAGTCAGACAGACGAACATTAGCGAATTATATAAATAGACAAGTGGTAAAGCCCTCCCCGGGGGAAAAAAATCCTTCTAACCCCCTCCTTTTTCTCTGGCCAATCAGCGCCCTGAGAGGCACGTACACACTTCACACAGGAAGCAGAGGCTAGCGCTTTATATATAATAATGATAATCATTATGATAATTAATTTTGGAAATCCAAAAAAATTTCTATTACGAAAATTATAATAAAAATAAAGTTTTTTTTTTTTTTTTTAAATAGTGGACAAAATAGTCAATTGACAGACGTGATAATCCAAAACAAGCTTTCTGATTGTGTAAAGCATGGAGGCAGCAATAATAGAATAGCAAAACTTCTTATTTCTCATTCTTTTATCTATCGCCGTGACATTATGCAAACATTTTTATTTAATTCACTCTGGGTTGCCTATCTTAAATCCTTAAAAAAGAAATGTTATACGGATAAATTTATAAAAAATAGTATGTTTGATTTTTAAGTCTTTTTTGTATCTAAGACAGAATTAACCAGGCATATTTTATTTCAGTCGAAAGATTAGTAAGAGTATATAAAATGAAATTATATATATTTTCCTTTATATCCTCATACTCGATTTCGATAGTGAAAATAAATATAATTTTATTTTTCTACTGTTACTTTTATTTAAATTAATATTCACAGTACTCGATGGTCGATTTGTATTATAGAGATATATTGATTCAGCAGGCCGTGTCTAAAATCCGTATTCACATCCCTTTGCTTTTAGAATTATCAATATTGACAATGTTATTGTTGGACAGCCATTCATTTCATTCCTCCGTTCATCTGACATAAAATTTTCCCATATATCAACAAAGAATTGTTTTTACTTCATGAGGGGAATTGCAAAAACAATTACAAAAAATTATCAATTGACAAAATAAAAAATTCAAATAGTGCTAAGGATATAAATTCATTGAACTTTTCGATTTTTATTCCATCATCAGAGAGAGTAGTGATGAAAACAGAGATGTGGCTAGGATAAGAAGAAAATATAAATTGTAAATTTTGTTAGATCTCTGTTTAATATACAAAAAAAAAAATTAGAATTTTAAAGATCCAAAAATTTCCATGACCCCTGATCACCTTCTTTTGAAAAGGATGGAATTTTTTCAACCAACGCTCAAATAGACTGTTCATTAGCCAATCAATATATCGTTTAAGATAGCAAATTTACAAGATATGTTTGTGCTTAAGATTGGGCAAAATTGCACCCCCTGGAGTCGAACCAGGACCTCCACGCTTTCGCGGCGGGTGGACTACCCTTATCCTAGGGCGCCGGCCCAATTAAATTGGCATTAGGATTTAATTAGGTAAATTAAATTAAAATCACAAGGTTATATATTTCAATATATTATTTATTAGTATAAAGTATTTATATCTACCTATCCCAGAAGACTTGGCTAAGGAGAGGGAGTCCGAAATTTTTTTTATAGTCGAAGGGGAGAGATAGTGGCGCATTCAAGTCAGGGAGAGTAATGGGAGGCAGAGCCCCTTCTAGTGCTACCTAGTATAAAATATTTATACTAATAAATAATAATATATTGAAATATATAATCTTGAGTTTTTATTTTAATTTACCTGATTAAAAAATAAAGTAAACTTCTTTAATATTATAAAGAATATTTAACAAATTTGTTTATTATATAGACCACATTTTGTTTATTAATTATTTATTAAAAATATAAATACTGTACAACGTTTCGAATGCTTATTATGCAGCTGTTTTCAAGTACTTGCTCCGAATCAAATGAACTCCGACATGAGTCGGAGCATCTGCACAGTAGGCCTACTTGAAAACAACGTTTCGAATGCTTATTCTGCAGTCGTTTTCAAGTACTGTGTACTTGCTCCGACTCAAATGAACTCCGACTTGAGTCGGAGCAAGTGCACAGTACTTGAAACGTTGTACAGTATTTATATTTTTAATAAATAATTAATAACAAAATTGTTTATTATACCTTAGATTTATATTGTATATCAATTTTTATTTTATATATTTTATTTTTCCCCCGCTTACGATCTGTTTACCTAAACTTATAGCTTACTTCTCTATTCCAAAAGAAAAGTTTTTTTTCTTTAAACCCCAGCCTATATTTATACTCGGAAATACTATTTCAAATTCCTTCATTTTAAATAGGCCATGCATTTATAAACTAATAAATCATATCCTTTAACATTGAAAACGGTCCTCATTTCTAATAGAAAGTATTATATTAAATTAGTATCCTATTGATTCACTTATTTAGGACAAGTATGTTGAAATTAAGACGTTAAAAAATTCCTCTTTATTTTTATTTTTTTTATTAATAGTAAAATTAAATTTTACATAAACATTATGAGAACAAAAAAGCATTAATTATAAATTCAATTGGCAATAGTATAATATTTCTAACGTTGATGAAGATTAGCTTTTTTTTTTTAACAAAAACATTGTTTTTTAATCACTGAAATTAGGTAATAACAAATTAAATAGTATGACGTGTTATTAGAAAAAAATCTTTTTAGTAAGATTCTACAAGGTGCGCAAGAAACTCCTTTTTTTTTTAATTAAACAACCTTTTGAAAAGAGTAAATATTTATTTATAATATCAGTCAGATAGCGACTTATATTACTATATTATCAAGGCCGCAACTAAATATTATTTGGCGCGCTTCACTTTAGGCGAAAACACTATAAAGGGCCGTCAATAATAATGTCATTACTCTATCAGAATTACATGCTTATTAATGGTCATTCTGATAAAGTAATGTCATTATTATTGACCGTGTAAGGGGAATAGAAAAAAATATTTTACTAATTAAGACTTATTGTTTTAAAATTTGATTTTTTCTACCATTTTGTTAGCTTTAAATTTAGTACAAAATACTTTTTCTAAAAATTGAGAATATAAATTAAATATTCTAGTTGCATTAAAAAGAAAAAAATTATTAAATATCTCTAATTTAAGGGTACAAATTTTTGTCTTCGGCGCCCTATACCGCCCCAGTCTTCTATTTCTGGCACACCTTTTTTTAATTTAAATTAATAAAATGTGAAATAATTTCAATAAAAAAAAAAAATACAAATTTCATTCATGCATTTATAATTCAAAACTAATAATAAAATAAATTATTCATTAATTCAAATATCAAGTAATAAATAAAAATTATTAGTATATCAAATTGAGATATTTAATTTTTTATGGGAAATTTCTAACAAGAAAAAAAAAATTTTTTTATGAAATAATAAACAACTCACCTAGCTAAATCTTCAGTGCTAACATTTTTTGGAGTAGCTGAGTTAACAAGAGTTATAGCATTAGGAGAATCTTCTGGAACTGTAAAAATAAATAAATTTAATTGTAAAGAGGGAATGTATATATATTAAAAAAAAAACCGTCCATATATCGTGAGGGGGGGGGGGTGGAGGGGGGGGGGGAAAAATTTTTTTTAAAATTAATTTAAAATTATTTTATTTTATTAAAATAAAAAAAAAAAAAACTAAAATATAATAATATTATATTTTTTAAATTTATTAAAAAAATAATATAATTAAAATAATAATAAATTTTTTATTTTTTTTTTATTATTTTTTAAAAATTGTTTAAAAAAAAAATTAATTTTTATTTTCTTTTTATTTAATTTTTTTTATTTTAAAATTAAAAAAATATATTTTAATATTATTAAATAAAAAAAGAAAAAAATTTCCCCCCCCCCCCCCCCCCCGGGGGGGGGGGGGGGGGGGAAGGCCCCCCCCCCCCCCAGTTCCGGCGCCTATGATCGTGAGTGACGGATAGCATAGCGAAATTATATTTTTTGTTAACTAAGGACAAGTAGGAGTGACTTGTAAATTTGTAACTCAAATAACTTAGGAAGTTTTTTAATTTTTAATAAATTATATTCATTAGAAATTTTCTTAATAGAATTTGTTTAGGGCTATTTAAAAAAAAAAATATCTAATAGGAAAATTTTAAATTAAAAAATTATTGTTATTTATTAAATAATAATTAAATAAATTTTTAAATTGTTTTTAAAAAAAATATAACGAAAAACATAGTCCAATGACAAACGTCCTCTCTTCAAAAGAAAGCTTTCTGATTGGGTAGACACGATCTTAAATAATAATCGAATCAATAAATAAATAAAATAATCGCAATAAATTGCATTTTGGGTTTTGGGGGGGGGGGGATTTTTGAAAAATTTAAGATTATTTTAGGGTATTTATAAATAATTTTGGTTTTTTTTTTAGCCTGAGTAAATTATTATATTTTACTTTTTCATACCCTATATGAAATATAATTGGTATTATAGAGCTTAAATATCTCATGGCTTGGGTCCCATGGGGGGAGGGGTTGAACTCCAACTCCTCCCCTGGCTACGTCTATGTTTTAAATAGAAAATTTTGAATTAAAACAAAAAATTATTTCACAAAATAAAATTTAAAAAAATAAGTTTTTTTGAACATAACTTAATTTTATTTTTTAAATTGATTTATTATCAAATATTGTAGTTTTGTAGTTTTGGCTGTTGTTAAGTTGTATCAAGGAAGGGTTACAAAAGCAGAAAATTTTTTTTCTTTAAATATTTTATTGGGCCGACGTTTCGGTTTCGCATTAGACACTAAATCAAATTATATATATTTTTTTGACACTAATTGGACCCTGAAGAGAACGAAACGTCGGCCCAATAAAATATTTAAAGAAAACAATTTGGCTGCCAGTTTCTGCTTTTGCAACCCTTATTGATATTTTATCAAAATGTTTTTAAAATATCATTTTTTTTTCGTTAATTATTTTAAACTATTGATACAAGGTAAGCAGTCAGGACGAGAAATAAAACGCAATTTTATTTCAGTGTGCACGTCGACGTTACGGGCTCTAATCGCGACTGAGCAGGTGTCAATTATAAATGACATTTTATTGTTATAATTGACACCTGCTCAGTCCTGAGGAAGGGGGCGATTAGCACCCGAAACGTCGACGTGCACACTGAAATGAAATTGAGTCCTGGCTGCCTACCTTGTATCAATAGTATAGACAATTTCCAGCCAAAGAAAATAATTCGTTAATTAGCTTATTTTATTATATACTAACCAATGGCCGGCTGAGGCGGAGGGGGGAGGATTGAGTGCTTCAGGAGGCAAAGTAAAACCATGGTCAGGTTTGGCTACTATTAAAATGACGCGTTCTTGTGTAGCCTTTAATGTGGCTACGGCCTCCTCATGAGTCACATTTTCTAGATTCTTCTCTCCTGACTGAAACAATAAAAAAGGTTTAGATTCATAAAATATAAGGACAATTTTAGTAGCAGGGATTTTGGGGGAACGGACGGTCTTTTCAAAATTTTTAATAATCATTTGATTTAAAAGATACGCAGTCTTAATTTTGTAATAAAATAATATTATCTGCATCATACATTATACTTATCGAATTTATATATTTGTTTTTTTTTTGCATATTTCTGTTTATAGGAATTTTCGCATTTTTCTAAGTTTTTCTATTTTATTAGTAAGAGTTTTAGGTCCGGTTGCTTCACTTCTAATTAACTAGCTCTCCATCGGATAAGCTGGTTGACTATGACTTTCAAATCTTTTCAGTTCAGGTTAGGCTAGTCATAGAGGGGCGCCAGAACGAATTTGAATCAGGGGGGGGCAAAAATTTTTTTTAGAAAATAAAAATAATTTAATATGTTCAAATAGTATAAAACAAAAACAAATCTACTATAAGGTTTTAAAAATTTTAAATAAAATCACAATTTTAATAAAATTAAAATTTAAAAAAGTTAGTGATTTTATCAAAATTTTTTTTAGGCTATAATTATACTATTTGAAGGAAATAAATATTTTTAATTTTATTATTTTAATTCAATATAAAATGTTTTTAGAAATTAGAAATGCAATAGGGTCTATATAAAATATTTTGGAAAAAAATGAATTTCTTACTCTTTTAATTTTTTTTTAATTTAAAAGATTTTATTTTTCAAAAGTAAAAATGTATCATTTTTAAAAATAAATGAAATAAAAGAAGACATATTGCCCCCTCCTATAGGATGCCAGGGGGGCAAGGGTTCATTGCCCCCCCCCGCAGTTCCGGCGCCTATGGTTAAATAAGAGCCTAGTTAGCTAGCTAAAACAAAGTTCGGTATAAGACAGAGGTAAAATTAGCAACAGTCGCCTTGTTTATTTATTTTTTTTTGAAAATTTTTAAATTTTTGTTAAAAAATTAATTATCTTTCAACCTCAGATAGCTTATTATAGGGGGAAACTTATTTTTTTAGCTCCAAGAATCTTTAATCGTCTTGTTGTTTACTATATCGATTATTTGCTCACTGTTGGATAAGTTTGTTAGTTAACTAGAACTAAAGCAACCGGCCTTTAATGTCTTCACTTATTGATCCTATACTAGAGAGAGTGATGTTTTTAGTGGTGGTATTTTTTCATAGTCTAGTCTCTCAACTTGACAGGATTTTCGCTTTTATATTTACACTATTTTCAATATAATTTATTTGCAAGTTGTTTAATTTGAAAAAAAATATATCAAAAGGGCCCAAAACGACAGTTTGAGTGAAATATTTTTCAAAAGATGATTTATTATCACATTTGAATTGATTATTCATTCATTCACTTCTCATCGTTGGGAAATTTAGTATAAGCCATTCATTAAATTTTGACATTAAAATGTTATTCTTAAGATCTAAATAAATAAATAAATATAAATAAAATTTAAGTTTTAAATCTGTCAATAATCGTTTGAAAGATTTAAAAGTTTGCTTATAAATTTAACAAGAAAATCTCTTGTTGAAAGATTTAAAATAAAAAAAAAAGGAATTTTTCAACATTCTTTTGAAATGAAGCATTTATTTATTGTTTTGGTGAATAACAAACATACCGTGGTATTTCGGACCGCTACAAGTTTATCTCCCACTTGGAGCTGTCCGTCGATTTGCGCGGCTCCTCCATCCATAATTTTGGTAACATAAATTCCATTATCGCCAGGAATATGTTGATTGCCAATGCCACCGGCGATGCTAAAGCCAAGTCCTTTGGCACCTTTATTCAATTCTATTTCATGTAAATTTAATTTTGCTGGAACACGACGTCGACGAATATACTAAAAAAAAAAAAAAATTATTAGAGCATTTTTTATTCTTATATAAAAAGGAAACTTTCAATTAAAAATTAAAAAAATCACTATTGAGAGATGATTTTTTTTCTAAAATACCAGGCCTCAGATGCCAAAAAAGATTAACAAAAATTACTTCGTTTGGTACAGTCGGCGCCACAAGGGCGATGATGTGCTCGAGATTGAAGCCTTGAGCTTAGACAACCAAAATGCTGTCTAAGTTCAAGCAGCATTTTGGTTGCCAAGTTCAAGGCTTCAATCAGGCACTTGTGGCGCCGACTGTACTAAGGAATTGTCTTAAAAATAGCTTAAAAAAAGATGATTAATTTATTTTAAAAATATTGATTTAGTTGACTAAGCTCCACTCTCAAATACATCAGGAAAATGTGGCGTCGACTGTACTTAATTGCGATGAAATTAAATTTTCAATTAGAAAGTATTCTTCTTGCACTTTGTTGAAGTGAGTTGAATTGTTAATAATAATAAATATTGATAATATTTCTAAATTTGTTGCTATATTTCAATTTGATTATTATTTTAGTATCCTACTAAATGGTAATTAGGAGAATCCCTTAAAAAATCATAACCCCCCACCCCCAGAGGCAAATCCTGGTTGCGCCACTGGTAAATGTTTCTATAGGATCTAGTATTAATTTATGGAACAGTCTCCCTGTCACTATTTGGGATTATACTCCTCTGCTCGCTATGATAAAATCTATTATACATTTTATCAAGTTCTCGAGTTTTCGTTTCAAAGGGCAGCTGCGTTGAGAGTAAATAGAGTTGAGGTCATACCCAGTGCCGGGTTACCCATTAGGCGTTTGCCTATTAGCGTCGATTTTTAGGGGCATTTTTCGGCATTTGAGGCCATTTAGACCCTATTTATTTAAATTATTGGTAGCCAATTCAATTGAAATTACTTTTTGTAGTGGATGCGCGATGGGGGGGGGGGCGCAATTTCGACTGCCTAAGGTTCTCCTTAGGAGAACTTGTTTAATCCGACACTGGTTATACCTTTTTCTTAAAGGGCAGGTTTTTCTTCACAATTCAAAAGTCGAAATTCGTTAGCTCATGGGAAATTTTAATATTTTATAAATATAAAATAATAAAAAATTTTTTAAACCGACTATATATTCTGATAATCCATTTGAAATGCTAATTTTCTTCATTAATAAAAAAATTAATTAATCTTTTAATAATAAAATCTAAAAGAATCTACATATTAGATAATAAATTTTCATTTTAACATTATGGGCTGCCATGAAAAGATAATTAGTTCGAAAGTGTGTCGTCGCCAATCTAAAAAGACCAAGAAGATATCACATTAAATACATTTATTTAACGATCAGCGATTAACATTTCAATATTCATTTCATCCAATCAGATATTAAAAAAAAAAACAGTTATAACTTATTAAATTAGTGTAATAAAGTAATAGAGTCTTCTATTTGATTTATTCAAATTACAACCAAAATGTGCAATTTGACCTATTTATTTTTTTTAAATTACAACCATTAAAAAAGGTCGGAGTGGATTTAAATCCAAAATAATAGCGATCCCCATTATCGTGGTTATAGTAATCATTAGTACAATACCTCGCATATTAGAAATAAAAGACATTTTTGGCATAAATCTTGGTTTATTTTAGCAAATAATAATACAAAAAGTATGCTATTAATTACAATAAAATACAACGTATCGGCTGCTATTTCTGCAGCTAAGTGACACTAACAGTTGGTGGGTTCATTCTTCAAAAGTGAATGCATTATCTACCTGATGACGGCTGCAAAATTAGCAACCGAAACGTATTTTATTGTAATTAATAACACACTTTTTGTATTATTATTTGCTAAAATAAACCACGATTTATGCTAAAAAATGTCTTTTATTTTATAATAATAATCTTCTAAATCAATTAATCAATACTTCGCATTGATACTACACTATAATCCGTTTTGAAATATTTTTTTTTTTTACTTGAAAAAAGTAGTTTTTTTCTAAAAAAAATTTAAACTAAAAAAAAACTTCTGATAAGTTAAAAAACTAGGTTTTGAACTAATTATTGTACAGGCGGCAAGGGAAAAGTTCGACTTGTGCTTAGGCAACCAAAACGATTAGCTGTCCCAAGTGTTGTCTCAGCAATTATATTCCTTGATTTCTATAAAAAAATATTATTTTAAAAATGAGTTTTCGATATCTAAGGGTGTGACGACTAGGCTTGTACAAAATAATCGATTATTTAAAAAAATATAATCGAATAATCGATTATGAAAAAGACCCGATTAATGGGAAAAAAAGGTCGAATGAAATGGATTTAATTGATTATGAAAAAAATAATTGATTATTTACGATAACCGATTAATCGGAATAATCGATTATTTACGATAATCGATTAATCGAAATAATCGATTATTTACGATAATCGATTAATCGAAATAATCGATTATTTACGTTAATCGATTAATCGAAATAATCGATTATTTACGATAATCGATTAATCGAATAATCGATTATTTACGATAATCGATTAATCGGAATAATCGATTTTTCATAATCGATAATCGATTATTTGTTTCCATAATCGAACATCCCTAGTCACGACTGTACCTTAGTTCCTTAACTTAATTAACACCTTCTACAGTCCAAGAATAAATCTACTATTTTATGTGTATTTCAATTCTTAGTTCCTCTTTTAGTCCGGTGTGTATGTTTCAGTAAAATATAGGAAAATATTGTACCTATATATGCTAACAAAGTAGAAGTTTTTTGAGGTAATAAAATTTTCCAGTTATAGCTTTTTTGTATTATTGTTAGCCCAAAGTTTTTTTGTTTGTTTACATTAATGAAAGCCTGGATAATATTTTGCTTTAATCTAAATTTGAACTTATAATAAGTTTAACTTTGCCCCGCTTTAATTAATCCTCTTAGCTAATGGTCTCCTTTTATGATACAATGATAAAAGGAATCGTTTATTTAGTCCACAACATACATATAAAGTTTGATTTAAATTTTTTTTTTTTTTTTTGTAATCAATGTTTAAAAGTTACACAATTTTACAAAATATTAATACTTACAAGTCGCACTTCGTTGCCTGCTTTTTTGAGTGCGTCGACGGCAGTGGCGTGGGGTACATCAACTAACGAGATATCGTTCACATGAAGGATTGTGTCATTGACTTTCAATCTACCATCTGCAGCAGCAGCTCCTCCGGGGATTAGTTTTGTTATATAGATAGCCGTATCTTCGCCAATATGTGGGTTATCAGTTCCTCCAGCAATGGAGAATCCGAGGCCGGTTCCAGCACGTTCCAAGACCAAATTTTCATATTCCCATTCATTATCGTGACCTGAGTTTATTCCACCTCCGTTAACCTGAAATTCAAAAAGAAAAAAATTTAGTCCAACATTTTTCTTTAATAACAACTAAATATTTTTTGTGTCCCGTTCTGGTTTAATAATGGAGTTCTGTTTCTTAAAATCTGATACCATGGGTGGTGCATTTACCTAGGGCGCGCTCTGATTGGCAGGCTGACTGTCATTCCCCATTTCAAGCCCATACTTTCTTAATACTACGTTAATTAGAGTGTAAGAGTAGGCTCTAAATTTATATCACAAATAACTTAATCTTTTTTAATGACTAATAGTTTTCGAGATCTGTATATTTGGATTATATATTATTAATAACTCGATTCTGACTTGACTTTTTATTGTTAATATTGTTAGATGATTAACAAGTATTGTTGTGATTGACAAGATTAGTTGTACTCTTATATTGTTATTGTTTAAATTTTATTTTCATATTATATAATAAAAAGATTTAACATTCTATATCAAACCGACTATAATTATATCTAAATAATCCTAATTTGTTGTGCGAAATCTTCAAATACAAATAAATGTTATATATATTTGTGTTTATACGTAATATTTTGAAACATATCATCTTTTAATTTTAATTTATTTAATTAAGGGCAGGTTGCTTCAGTACTAATTAACAAGCTCTCCCTCGGATAAACTAGTTGACTATGACTTTTCACATCTAGTTAAGTCAATCGTATGATTAAGTTCGGTATAAGAGTGAAATTAGGAACACAAGCCTTATTTTTTTGGAAATTTATAAATTTTTGAAAGGCAGGTTAATTAAATTTAAAATTAATTAATTAATTAACCTACCTTTCTCATGTACACGTCAGAAATAGAGGAATATATTCAACTTATAAATTTTTGTTAAAACACATTATAATTAGCTTTAATTATTTTAATTTTTAATAATTTTTATAAATAATACCTTTATTAAGTTGATAATTTCACAAATCATTTCTTATACCTCAGATAGCTAATTACATGTGAAAAACTCATTTTTTCAACTCGAAGGTTAAGCGTCTATCCGTCGGATAAGTTTGCTAGTTGATTAGAAGTGAAGCAACCGCCCCCAAATATGTTTCATTCAAGCCAATATTACCAGTTTAAAAAACTAAAAAAATTTAAATTTTTTTTTATTTAACAAAAATTTAGAAATAATAAATAATAGACAAAATAATTCACTGACAGACATCTAAAACAAGCTTTTTGATTGGCTAGACCTTTCCCCATCTCTTAGTCAAATCTCTTTAGCCTTTAAACAAGTTTAATACCGTATTTATGTTCTTCTTGAACTGTAGAGTTCGTTTATTAGAGAAAATTCAACGTTTAAATTTCCTTATCAATTTTAAAGAGATCATAAATAGGTTCGTAAGTCGATTTCCAAAAAAAAAAAAAAAAATCCAGATGACATCGTCTAAAGGAAATCAAAAGAAAGATGACAATCCATCGTCATGAAATCGTCTGAAATATACATATTAAATTTACATGAGAATAAGAACACGAATCTCATATATCCCAATAGAAATTCTTCTCGAATAAAGGAAATAATAAAAGAGGGATTTTAATAAAAGATTTCGAAATGCTAGATTATATGAAAAAAGAAGATTTAAAATTAATGAGTATTCTTCATTTTTATATCCATCTTGATATCATTTTATTTCTCAACTTTCTAGAATTAGGATGTTTTATTGGGACCCAAAATCTAGATTAAGAATAATTAAAAATTAAATGTACCATAAATTGCAAAAACAATTTTCCATTTGGAAATTAGGCTACCCAATACCTTCCCATCAATATTCTTTTTTTTTACAATAAACTTAGGATCAAATAAATAAAAAAAAGAGGACGAAAACTTTTAATTAAACTATCACCCGTAAGGTATAGTTGAAATATAAAGTGTATATGATAATTGAAAAATTTTTAAATTAAAAACACAAGTTGCAATGATTTATTAGAAATTGACATTTCCAAGCATTTCATTATAAGAATTAGGATAAATGTCGAAATGTTAAAAGTGTTAGTTATTTGTAAACATTTGCTTACAATAAGGGTCTGACTAAGCCCTTTGTACAGTAAGAATCAAGATAGGTACTAGGTTTTCTACATATGATTGTTTTTTTTTAATATGAAAATATTTTAATGGAATCATCGTGGTCAAAAATTTGAAAATTTTCCATTCAAGAATTCCATCTTCTTTTAGAAATACAATAAAATAATCACATGTAGAAAACGAAATTTTTCATATAATTTATGCATTTGTCTTTATTTAATCTGAATTTCTTTCAAATAATTAATTAAAAATTTATAATTTCGGCTAAAATTTTTAGCAGTTCGTGAAATGCAATAGGGCCTTAGACATACCATGTAATGTTGCAGAATTACATAAAATATCTGTTATTTAGACAGTCATGAAATGTCTAATAGGCGTTTTTCAGATCGTGTAATATTTGAATCACCTGAAGTGAATTTGATTTTTCAATAATACAATTATCATTGTTAGATGATAAATCTAGATCAAAAATATACCTATCAAAAAGAATTTCCAAAATCTAAGCAGCATCCTTATTCAAATTGAGTGTTTTTTCATTCATTTTTCATCAATGCGTGCGATGAGCTCAAAGTCTTTCGAAATAATAATTTGGGACCTACTTGGTTGGCTACAATTGTGTAGATCGTTTTTTGACAAAAGAATTCTGTACAAAAATATAAAATTTTAATAATACAAAAATGTTTATATAATAATAAAAATTTAATTAGTTAATAATAAATAAGTATAAA
Source organism: Euborellia annulipes (assembly GCA_023213315.1). NCBI lineage: Eukaryota > Metazoa > Arthropoda > Insecta > Dermaptera > Anisolabididae > Euborellia > Euborellia annulipes. Next base: position 19,583 of record JAKCPI010001593.1, on the reverse strand, counting down.
AAAATTAAAGAAAAATATGCTTTTTGCCGAATTCAAGGATGTGTCAAAAGTGTTAAATTTGGGAGGGGTATTTGGGGCACTAAATATAATAAAATATTTGAAATATTTTTGGTTTTGTAAAATATAAGAACCCCTGGTGGCTTTGTCTTTTTTAATAAAAATTTATTGGAAAAGGATTAAAATAAAGCCAAGATTTGATGTACACAATTGTAGCCACTCGGTCTGAATGGGTTAATAATTTAATTTGATAGATAAATAAAATTGGCTGTTTTATCTAATATCTTGGCTTATTTTCAGTAATCGATAACTCCTACATATTACACGATCGGCAAAACAGCTATTAGATATTTCATGAGCTGTCTAAATAACTTTGACATTTCATGTAATTCTGCAACATTACATGATCTTTCTAAGGCCCTAAAAATGCCTAAAAATTTTAGTTACTTCGTGTAACTGACCGACCATTACACGATCTGTCTGCATTTTATGAAATGTCTAATTTCACGAAGTGTCTACGACATATTAACTTTCGGGAGTCTCCCCACCTGCCTCAGAACACCATCAAATGTAAGAGATGTTTAATTCCTTTTCATCTCTATGAGAACCCTTGAGAAGTAGATTTTTTCTATATTTTAATTTATTGGCTGTTATCCATTCAAAGTAACCACATTGAATAAAATGTCTAATTAGAGTCAATGTCGAATTCTTTTGATAATTAATTTGTTCACAGAATTTTTCAAATATATTTCATTTATAAAAATGAATTTCTAATTTATTTTTTTAAATTATAATTTTAAATTATATTTATAATAAAAAATATTTGACTTTTTGGAATTGCATTCTTTATAGATTAATTCTAAATTAAAAAAAAAATTGAATTATTCATTTTATTTAAAATGTTTATTATTAACATATTCCACATATTTTCATTTATTAATTGTGGAATTTTCATGAAATTTTAAATTACATATCTAGTTTAACCCTAAATAAATATTTTTAATTGATATAATGTTTAATTATTAATATTATCATCGAAATATTAACCCCTTAATATAAAATATATAAAGCTATCTTAAAATATTTAATTAGTTTTTGTGCAGGTATAAATTAATCATCATTAACAATCATTCTCTAATTATTTTGTAGAATATATCCGATCTGATGCATTGATTGATATTGTAATTTGTAACTAATTTAATTTAATTTTTATTTTTTTTTCTCTTTTTTTTATATTGATTTTTTTTTAGATAATTTTTCTTCGAATATGTTTTATGTGATACCAATTTTGTTAAGAATGTTCTTTTTTTGTTGTTTCCTTTTGTATATGTTTTTGGGAAAATTTTAGCTTTTAAGGCACAAAAGAGGTCTTTGGTCTAAAAAGAGTCAGTGACCTTACAAAGGCATTGTCTACTGGTTCTTCATCCCTTCTCGAATGTTCTGTAAGAACACCTGCACTTGAGGAGAACGGAGTGGAGTGGGGGTAGCTGGTGGCTAGATCGAAGAGAGACAGAACACTTGTGCGTTGGACACGAACGGGTCAACATCGTTCTGCGGCAGAGAGAGGGACTTTTTATTTGGCGGCCCGAGAGACAACATCGCCCTGCGGCTGCGGTAGAGGCTTGTGTGGGCTGAGAGCCCTCGGGCCTCGGCCATCTATTCGGAATGAATATTCCGTCATCGCTCCTGCCTCCTGGACTGATGCAACTACGAGGATCACCCTGACCGAACCTGAAGTCCACCGGAGCTACATCGCCACTCAACCCAGTGGCCTCCCCCTGAATCCCCGTGTGTGTGTAAATTGCCGAGAGCTCTCGATTCCTTTCATACTTCTTCAACACCGGTATCGTTAACCCATTTTATTTCTTTCTTTGAATTCATGAATTCTTAAAATAATTATGGCCATTTAGTCGATTAAAAATCAGTATAAATTTCAAGGTACCATTAAAATTTGTAACATTAAATTAATATATTTATAACTTCTATTATTTATTAAAACTTTTATAAAGGAAAATTATCTCAATTGAATTCTTTATAAATTTTTCTGTTTAAATCTTTTCAATTATTTTCATTAAATTATTTTTGTTATTTTAAATTCCATTCTTTGTTATTTAATTATTTTTCTTTTCCTAATCTTTTCTTTCAGCGTTCATTCATTCTTAATTTTTCTAAATTTATTTTCTACTTTTTTATTTCTTTAGCCGTGGAGTATTTGAACCCCTTCCTTCAAGTTAATAAATTATTCCACCAGGCGTTTCCATCAGCACGTTCAGATTACTCTCCCCAATACTCTGAGTTACTCTCCATTCTTATTTAAATCAGCGTTCCCGCGTTCTGCGGGAATTAATTGCGAAGCAGATTTTATTTATTTACCTTTTCTTTTTATTTAAATTTATTTCCAAATTTTTAATTCGAATTCTTCAAATTCCTCTCCACTTAATCCTACCCCCAATTAAGCGCGAGAGGTGACGTTTGATTCCCCCTCCCACATCCACGAGGGCCCAATAAAAAGGAAAAAACGTCCACATGGTGAAGGTGCTGGCGATTTTTGATTGGAATAAATATTGGCTCTAATTAGAATAAAATAAATTATAATTGTTTTTTTTTTTTTTTTTGATTTTTTTTCACCTTTGAAATTTTTCGATTTTTTTGATCTTGAGGAAATTATAATTTTTGTTAATTTTTTTTACAATACTCCGCATCCGCTAAACCGCGCTTCTTTTTATTAATATCTGAACCACGCTATGGCTGACTTTCCACCGGCGCCCTCGGCAAACGCCGCTCCACCATTCCCGTCCTTGTTCCATTCTCCACCCGTTCCGATGACCACAACCCACAATGGCGACAACCCTGATAGACATGACGACATCATGAGCGCCCTACACCAGATGATGGCTCAAATGACACAAGCAAATCAATCGATGATTGGAGAGATGAGATCGATACATAAATCGATAAACGACAAATTTGACCAGGTGTGCAAAAACCTCAAGAACGACATATACTCCATGCACCCTCAAATTTCGCCCAGACGACACAAGACACTGAAAAAATTGACTCTCCACCAATCCACTTAGAAACCCCTATTATCAACACACCCCCTCCGAAACCGACCTATGACCCGCCAACCTTCCTACCAATCACTCCGAGCCCCGATCCCGTGCCAGAGGTCCTTGTTAATTATGATAAATCCGATGTTGATCCAGCGTTGCCAAATCCATCAAACCAAAACAAAGTGTCCGTCCCAAATGAAGTGTCTGTCCAAAATAAAATGTCGGTCCAAAATTTACATAATAAAAGTCCAATTCAATTTCAAAATTCTTCTAAGTCTAACCTCAATAAATACAAACATAAAAATAATGTCCGTCTGTCTGCATGTTTCATAATTGAAAATGAAAATAGCTTACTCCCCCCTAAAGAACCAAGACCAAATTTATCTAATTTGTTATTTAAAGAACACTCCAAAATTTGTTCTAATTATGGCCACCGGGAACGAGACTCGGATCGCGAATCGGGATAGTATTTCCCCCTCTCTCATTTATGACCCCTCCATTGACCCCGCCGATGTTCAAATTCCGACCACAATGTGGAAGGCACGAGGTAGAACGGGTTCATGCTATTTAAGATGGCGTAAGGCCTCGGCTTCTAAATTATAAATCCGCCCGAAATCCAGACAAATCCCACTCTGAAACTGGTATATTTGGCATACCAGGGGCCGATTTCTGTCCAATCCCCCTCCCTCTCCCTTTTCCCTTTGTTTCAACTAAAAATTGAAATTAATACCTCCCCCTTTCCTCCTCATCCCACGAATTAGTTTAGGAAAATTTTGTTTTTTTGTGTCTTTTTATGTTTCTTTTTACTTTATTATGTCCTAATTTAAAAATAGGTATGGATCGAGGGAATAGCTTTTTAAAATTTGCGTAGTAGCCTGTCAAATGATTAATTAATATTTTTTATATTTTTATACATTTTTCTAAATTTTTAATCGCAGAGCCAGGGGAGAGATAGGAAAATTTGTTTTATTTTATACAATTTATAATGTTATTTCACTTCAGGATGATAGTAAGATTAAGCAGAGCCAAGGGAAGTTCTTATGTTGATTTTTTTTACTTTTTTTAAAATTAAAGTCGTGACTGTAATAAATTTGATGAAACTTTGTCAGAAGTAGCGCATTCAAATAAGGTTTATTGTGACGATTGATAGTAGAAATCGGGTCATTGATGCTCCCCACGTAAAGAAATAAATTATATATATAAATTTTAATAATAAGTAATGAAAAATAATTAATATTTGAGAAATATTACTCGATCTTTTGCAAACCAAAGTAATTTAAATATTCCGGCGAAGGGACAATAATCGGATAAACCGCGAGATGTCAATGTCCGAACCCATTCCGCCCCCCCCCCCCTTATATTCTGGCAAGAGGAAAACACCTTGTTTAAACCCAAAGAGGTCAATTTACAAGCCTGCTTAGCCATCTTCAACCCGGTCACTGCAAGCGATAAGACGAGAATATTTGCTGTGTGAGAAAGTTTGATAGGAATTGAAGTAGGACGTGTGATAAAGTTTGATTAGGAGTTTACAAAGGGAGAAATGTGGTTAGATTTTCTGTTTGATAATTTTTGCGATGGATGTTGGAAAAATAAGTTTCACTTCACCTGTGACATAATTTCATCAAATTATTGGAGTCCGAGTTAACTTATGTTTAGGAAATCGGTTGTTGTGTTTGAGTAGAATAGTACCCTTGTTGATAGATTCTTTTTAATTACCCCCTTGCGATGGGTGGATGTTTTTTTTATTAATTGCTTTATTTATTTTTTTTGTTGCCAACAACAGCCAGCATGATTAATTTTATATTTTTATTACAAATCAATTTCACCTGGAGTCTGCTTGATCTCATATTTAAATTATTTTCTTTTATCGCCATATTGGATTCCCCTCGAACATTATATTATTTTTTTAATGATTTCTGTTTTGCCGGGAACGTCTGATAATCCTTTTTGTTTCCTCCTTCCCCTTTTGCGATCCCTGTATGAATGCTCTACGGAAAAAGAAAGTTATTCTCATTCATTATAATTTTAATAAAATTCTGTTTTCCTTTTTTTTGATTTTTTTGATAATTCGAGTTTGCTCAAAATGTTTTTTTTATAGTAATTTGACGGAAAAGAAAGGAAGAGAATTATAATTGCCTATTTTTTTGTTTTGTTTTTTTGAAATCCCTGCTTCAAATCTTTTACAAGAAGCAGCGTTACAATATCAATCAATATCAGAAATCTTGGTTGTCCATTGTCATATGACACCCAAGATTCCTTTGAGCCAAGGGATGTAGAATATATCCGATCTGATATATTGATTGATATTGTAATCTTACTAATTTAATTTAATTTATATTTTTTTTTCTCTTTTTTATTATATTGATTTTTTTTTTAGATAATTTTTCTTCGAATATGTTTTAAGTGATAACAAATTTTGTTAAGAGTATTTTTCTTTTGTCCAATGTTTAAAACAATTTTTTGTAAGAACCTTTTTTACTTTTGTATGTGTGAGTTGGGAATTTTAGCTTTTAAGGCACAAAAGAGGTCTTTGGTCTAAAAAGAGTCAGTGACCTTACAAAGGCATTGTCTCTGGCTCTTCATCCCTTCTCGAATGTTCTGTAAGAACACCTGCCTCTTGGGAGAACGGAGTGGAGTGGGGGTAGCTGGTGGCTAGATCGAAGAGAGACAGAACACTTGTGCGTTGGACACGAACGGGTCAACATCGTTCTGCGGCAGAGAGAGGGACTTTTTATTTGGCGGCCCGAGAGACAACATCGCCCTGCGGCTGCGGTAGAGGCTTGTGTGGGCTGAGAGCCCTCGGGCCTCGGCCATCTATTCGGAATGAATATTCCGTCATCGCTCCTGCCTCCTGGACTGATGCAACTACGAGGATCACCCTGACCGAACCTGAAGTCCACCGGAGCTACATCGCCACTCAACCCAGTGGCCTCCCCCTGAATCCCCGTGTGTGTGTAAATTGCCGAGAGCTCTCGATTCCACTCAGACTTCTTCAACACCGGTATCGTTAACCCATTTTATTTCTCTTGAATTCATGAATTCTCTAAAAACAATTATGAACATTTAGTAGATTAAAATCAGTATCATTTTCAGAGTACTATTAAAATTTGTAAAATTAAATTAATATATTTATAAGTTCTTATCATTTATTCAACTCCTTGTAAAGGAAAATTATCTGAAGTGAATTCTTTATAAATTTTATTCTAAATCTTTTCCATTTTTTTTCATTAAATTATTTTTGTTATTTTAAATTCAATTTTTGGTTTATTAATTATTTTTCTTTTCCTAATCTTTTCTTTCAGCGTTCATTCATTGTTCTTCAGTTTTCTAAATTTGTTTCTCTTTCTTTAGCCGTGGAGTATTTGAACCCCTTCCTTGTCTTCCCCATAATTATTCCACCAGGCGTTCCTATCAGCACGATCAGATTACTCTCCGTAAGACCCCTGAGTTACTTCCATTCTTATTTCAATCAGCGTTCCCGCGTTCTGCGGGAATTCATTGCGAAGCAGATTTTATTTATTTACCTTTTCTTTTTATTTCAAATTTATTTCCAAATTTTTAATTCCTATTCCAAATTCCTCTCCACTTAATTCTACCTCCAAATAAGCGCGAGAGGTGACGTTTAATTCCCCCTCCCACATCCACGAGGGCCCAATAAAAAGGAAAAAACGTCCACAAAGCATTTTGCTTAAAATCCGGTCTCTAGTTATAAGTCTGGTGAAAAAAAAAACACTTTGGCTGCCTATCTTTTAGGCGCTTTGCTCTCACCGACAGTAAGAGTTCATACCTGACAATTTAACATCAATTTTGACCTGATGAAGAGTGCAATCGCCATTCGAAACGTCGACTTTTTTTTTTTTTTTTTTTTTTTTTTTTTTTCGCTTTGGCTGCCCAAATACTTTTATATATTTCCTCGTTAAGACCAAACGCACATTGGAAATGACATGACACGATCAGACATTTAATTCCAATAGTCTTGTGTACAATATTCACCCCAATCAACTTAAATAGGCAAGCCACAACTTGCGTATTTTTCGATCTCATTTGGGAGGGGGGGGGGGTAGTTCTAATTCACATAGTTTTAAATAGGCAGGACACACACAGGACTAGATCGAGCAAGACAAGATAAAATATCTTGTCTTCTCTGTTGTGTGTCTATGTGCGTTCGCCCTAAAAAATATTGTTTATTAGCAAGATAAAGTGATAATTACCTAATGACAGATAAGAACCAGTAATTCGTCAAAATTTAATCCACTTGGCTCGGTATTTCCTTTTTATTATGTTATATTGTAAGCTTATTTATTTTTACATGATTATTTAAATAAAATTAAATCAGAACTGAATAATTATTCGTCATTTAGATGCTCAGAAATAATAAATCTTAACCAAATAAACGTGATGCTGCATGAATCATTTATGATATTAAAAAAAGTATCGCGTCTCCGAGTTAATAAAAGAAATGCTAATAAAAAATATTTAAAGGTCAAAAATAATTGTTTTTTTATACTTTGTATAAATGGAGCTATGATATATTTATTTATTTAAAGAAGATAAGTGTATTTAGATTTTAGTTTTAAACAATGAAATATTTATATAATACATGACGAGTTAAGTACACCTATATTTTTTTTGCTTTTCATTATTTCACCAAATGAGACAATAATATAAACATCGTATAAAATTTCGCTTTAAAAAAATAATTGCAGTCATTACAAATTGCAAGAATAGAATTGAAATTCGTTAAATCATTAAAATTCAGAAACTAACCAAATCAAGATTAGGAATTAAAAAAAAAATCAGTAGGCCTAGGCCTACTAATAATATTTTACCCAGAGAGGAATAAGAGTTGGCGGAATGGACACAGGTGTTCCGGGATAAAAATTGACTTGAGAAAAAAGAGAATATTTATGTAAGATGATTTTAGGTAATTTTCTTTGACTTGATCGCATTGTGTGACAGCCTAGTCGCTACTACTAAATAGTCGCCTCGACTGGATTAGAACATGTTCTCATCTAGTCGCCTCAAGCTTGCGAGTAGAGTGATCACGTGACCCAGTCGACGCTTTCTATTGGTTCGTCTGCCCTGTTTGACAACTCAATATCATTATAATTTCTAACCTGCAGCTAGCCTGTCAAATTGTTCTGTTCTATTTAAATAAATATAGATTTATTTATAATAATATGTCGGATCCAGGCCAGCAAATTAAAAAATAGCATTTTTAAGAATATATCAAAAATATTCTGAATTGTGGGATACCAAAAACAAAAATTACATGAAAAAAATTTATGACAAGATTCATTAAAGAAATTAATGATTGAATTAAATCTAAAATCAACAAATGAAGAACAATTAAGATTAATATTAATAATATAATATATAATATTAATTAATATTAATATTAGTTAGTATTCATTTATTTATTTTTCGGCATTGAATTTGTTGTTTGCTAGCCATATTTATTTTACAATTTGTAGATATTATTATTTACTCGCCAGTTAACAATAGCTTTGTGTGACAGGCTAATAATCGTGTTATTATTGGCATTTTTTTCAACTGACATATAAACAGGTCATTTCACAGCATTCCTGAATTTCACGTGAAGAACTATAATAGGTCTGTTCACTAAAATAAAATTTCTTCATTCACATTTATCCCAATCATTCAGTAGTTGCAGAAGTGACTTTGGTATAAGTGATTAATGGAAGAATAGAATGGGAAAGAACAAGGGGGATTATTTTTTATTCTACAAATATAAATAGGGGTTTATTTGTATTAATTGATGGTTAGTAATCCTATACGAATTTCCAATCCCAAATTTCTAGGTATTGTGTTTTTCACAAAGGAAGGGTCGGCAACCCCTTTTAAAGGTAACAATTATTTAGGAATTATTATTAAACTCATAATTCAAATTATGAAAATTTTCCGATAAAGTTTTAATAGAAATTTTACTACTACAAAAAATTTTAATTAATTTTAGACACAATAAATTCACTTAGCTGTTGAATACATTAAATCAATTTGTTAAAGATTAAATTTTAATAAAGAATTTAATCGCAGATGTTTAGTTTGATCAGCACTTTCTTAACAATTAATTTAAAAAGTTATATAGTTCTATATATATTTTTTTTAATGTTTAATTTATAAATTAAAAATTATTAAAATATGGAAAAAAAAATTTGATAAATATCGGATTGTTCTTTTTGTTTTTCCATTATTTAAAAAACTTTAAAGCACGAAAAACACCAATGGCTAAAGTCACGAGCAATAAAAAAAAACATTTAACTCTTTTAAATAGATATTATTATAAAAGATAAAAATTAATATATTATATATAAAAGATAAAATCAGTTAGAGGGGATGCAAGGACCAGAGAAACGCTCAAATCGGACTGTGCATTTAGTACACGATTAAAGGATGATGAATAACTTAATTATGGATTAAAACTTTATCTTCTGATATTTATTTATTTTTTTAAATTTTTAAACTAGTAATTATGAAAGAATTTTTATTAAGCTCTTATTCTTCCCCGTATAATAATGAAAATTTATAGCTTAAATATAAATAGGTATATATTTTAATTAAAAAATTGCTTGATTTTTTTATACGAAGAAGAAAAGGGCCCTGTTAATTAAGAAAATTAAACGAATTTGGGTAAAGGAAAAAAAATTTTTGAATTAATTTTCTATTATTAGAAAATCAGCTTAAGTTCTTAAGATAATTAATTTTACGTCACTATTTCAAAAATATGGATAATATTAATTAAGTTTAGTGAAGTTTTGCGATAAATTTAAAAAAAAAGCATAACATTTTCTAAAGGGGAGTCAAAAAAAATTTCAAGACATATGCAGCCAAAATTATTTCTTTTATTGTGCCGTTCCAGGCTGACGTTTCGGCCACAGGTCTAGGCCATCTTCAGAGCCGGAGGCGAGAATAAATTAAAATTAAAATTTCAGCGAGACACATTCGCATGAACGGAGCTCATAAGGACAAAGAAAAAGTCAGCCTGGATCGGCATAATAAAAGAAATAATTTTGGCTGTTTATGTCTTGAAATTTTAGAAATACTTTCAGCCACAAATTTCAAAGACATACCTCACATAACATTTTCTTTTATTATTGAATTTTATCAAAAATGTTATTCTTAAAGTTATAATGATAAGTCTATATGGTTAAAATAGAAAACTGTTATTAATTAAATTATTTTGCAAATTATTGTGAAAATAAAGTTGTTTTTTTTTTAAGTCTTTTCGGCATCTTAGGCCATTTAGATTTTAAACAAAACTCATTATAGTAAAACGTAATATTGAGGTCCTGACATTTTTATTTAAACCATTTGGTATCGAAAAGATTTTAATAAATTCATCGGACTGCCTTTTAGGTTTTCAATATTGACTTTTATCAAAATCTCTCATCGAAAGAAAGGAAAAAAAGAATAAAAAGTTAAAAATTAAAGAATGTTGTTTTAAAATAACTGGAAAAATTAGAATTATTAAAAATTCAAAATAAGAAAAAGTAAAAGTGAATGAGAGAAAGGCGAAATATTTATATACAAAGATAATTATATTTTGATTAAAAAAAAGGTGTCCTTCCAAAATAGTATTGTGGAGATTAATAGAATATGATGAAAAAAGGAAAATATTTAAAAAATAATATTTTCTTTTAAAAAAAAATTTTAATAAGAGGGGGACATCAAAAATTATCTTGGAAAAGAAAGAGAGGAGAAGAGGAAAATAATAAACAAGAAAGAAGAGTGTTAAAAGAGTAAAGAATAAGTGAAATAAAGTTGTAGATATTGCTAGATCTTATCAAGTTTTTATAAATCTTCAATATAAAAAATGATTTACAAAATGGAAGTGAAGTTATTAGGAGAAGTATTTAGTGATATCATAAGAAGATTTATATAATAGTGTCTAATAGAGATATTTCATGTAGAGATCAAGAAAATCAAATAAATTTTAAAACTTCCTTCCTTTTATTTTTGTTTGTAAGATGTTTTTTCACGACAAGGAAGTTTTTAAAAACTCCTACTTATTTTAAATGATTAGTAGTCAATTCAAATAAATTTTTCTTGCTTGGGATGGGAAGCGAACCCGGAGGTCCAAGCACCAAATTTATTCTATCAGTCAAATAAGGATTGTTTCTGCTCTAATGTAAAATTGTTTCTTGGAAAAAGTTCTCTCTCCTCGCAATCTTGGAACTGCCGCACTTGCACCAATTACCACGGCCTAAAAAGGTAAAAAATTTTTGCTTAAGTCCTCTTCCCTATTCTACCGAGAGATTAAAGACAAATGTCAATAGTGATAACCTCAAAAGCCAAAGGGATTGGGTTCGAATCCCAGGCACACCGATGAATATTTATTTAATCAATTGTGTAAATAAATATGCCTGAAACATATGTATCTTAAATAAAAATTTTAATATTCGTTTAAAGCCTATATACCTTTTTAGATGCCGAAGACTTAAAAAAGGTAGGTTTGGATTTATAATGGTAGAACCATAAGTTTTAATAATAACTAGTAATTAAAAGTTTATATCATTTAATTTTTAATAATAAATAATATTTTAGTTTTTTAATAACATTAAGTAATTTTTTTTATTATTTTTTAGGAAAATACTTAGGATTATTCAAAATTTTTTCAATTAGTAAAAATTAGAATTTCAAATTAGAATACCGAGTAGGTAATTTATAAAAATAAACAATAATAAAATTATTTGATTGTCTTTTGACTTTCAAAATAATATTTTTTGATTATTCAAAGAATATGAAAAAAACACACGATTTTTTTTTGCATTTCTTTAAACAAAAAAAAAAAAAGCAAATTTTATTTTAAAGAAAAATAAATAACTCACGTTGTTAATGAGAAATCTAGAAGCGAAGAGATTCGTTTGAAGTCGCGTGCGATGATAATTCGGTGATTTTAATACAAGTCGACGATTTATTTTTTAATATGTATTTATTTTTATTTTATTTTATTTTTTTTTAAGCACTCCAACTAATAAATAAAAAAATAAATAAATAAATAATTTCTTCGGAAAGGCAAAGAGAGGGTGAGGGGGAGAGTGTTTACCTAGCCGTGTAGCGCAATTAGGCTCTGGACTGGCACAGTTTGAGGCCTGAAAGCCACTCGCCGTTATATCGGCCGGTAGCCCCCCAGGAGGGTGCGCGCGCCGCCCGCCCGCCCCCCACCACGCCTTCACCGCCCCCTCCTTCAACTCCTCCCCCAACCACCCACCTGCTACTTTTAATAGTTTCACCTGTGGAATAACTCAATTTCTTATTAACAATCACCTTAACACTTACTGTATGTAGGGGTTATAAAAGTTAATTTTTACTTTCTTTTACCTATATATGTAATATATATCGACGTTCTAATTAGCAAAGTGCCTAACTCCATTTTTGTTTATTTTTCAGGAGAGCCAAAAAATTTCTTTTTTCCACTGAAAAATTTGAATTACGCTCTTACCCAGTACAGGGCATTAGGGGAATGATATTTTTCAACAGAAAATACAAAAAAATGATTTTCGAAAAAAAGTGGAGTTAGGCACTTTTTTACTGAGAGCGTCGATATGTAATATATAGAGAGATGTCAAAAATTGGATGTCGAGATGGAGAATGAAAAAAGCTAGGAGGTTGAAATTTTATATTTAAGTTAGTTACCCCTTTGGGACGTAACACGAAGCTTTTGAACAAAATCGGCCAAAGAATACTATTACTTTACTTATTTCAGTTTATTTTTCATAAAATTCGCTCTAACGATTTGGATTAAAATTCAAAAATCAATTATTTTTTAGATGCTCTTGAAAATGTATATTCTCATTTTGAGCTTGAAATTGTTTGAAGCACACTTTATTCTTGTACTTAATAGGAAAGATAGGAGAATGGTTGCCAAGGTAACAAAATATAACTATTTTCCCATGTTTATAAAATTTACATCTTGAATTCTAATATATCGGCGGAAACTAAATATATGTCGACACAAAAAAATCTGTTGCGACCAGTCACACCAGATTTTTTATTATACTGTATATTTTTTGGTATTTCGTGAAACAAACATCTAATTTGTTTTTAAACATTTAAAAAATAAATAAATAAATAACCCAAGTTGTCAATGTCGAGAAGCGAAGAGATTTCGAAGCCGTGAATTCAAGAAAAAAATTTAAAGAATCTGATAATCAGATTCAGCAGTCTCTAAGAATTGTGAATTCAAAATTTTAAATTATTTTATTTTATGTACAATGTTAATTTGCTTATGGCAGAGATTTTCTCAGCTCTAAAAGGGTGTGCGAAATTAGAAAAAGGCGCATGGAGTCATAAACAATGAAAAAAAAAAATAAAATAAAAAGACAATTAATTATTAGAACCATTAAAACACAAAAAAAAGGTTAAAGATTCAATTAAGAAATTGTAATAAAAAAGTCAGAATCAGTCCCTAGTTCACAGTACAGTATATGCGCTATCAAATTAGAGAGAACTTTGGTTTTCCTAATCTTTAATGAAGAGAGGGAAAAGAGGGAAGGGTTATTCTTTAAAAACTATCACAAATCATCAATAAAGAGGTGTTCATCACTATCCCCTTTTGATATAAAATGAGAGGATTATTTATTTAATGGGAATGTCTCTTCTACCTCCGGTAAGTATATCTAATTTATTGCATTATTTGATCTTCCGCCCCACGCCGTGAAGATATGCAACCAGAATGACAGTTGGAAAATTAATTTATGGAATCAGTAGTCCTAGGTATGAATTTCATCTGTAAAATAATAACTAAATAATAATGACTATTTTCCGAATAATATAATATTTTAAAGTATCGATAAAGTGATAGTAAAGCAGAAAAGTGGCAATAACTTTTAAAACATTCCCAATGCCAAAACCACGAATTTATTGTAATAGTATCAATGAAATGCATGGATTTTATTAACGGAACGAAAAATTGTCTATCAAATAAATGAACCACGTGTCAAAAAATAAAATATTTAATAGTTTTTAATAAAAAAATTATATTGATTATGCTGAATACTAAAGTAAGCTTATTAATAAAAAATATAGCTATAATTACGAGGGTGCCATAAAAGGAACATATTATATTATTATTATTATTATTATTATTATGTGGCAATCCTAATTCGGAAAACTCGTGCTCATCGTACCCCACAAGATCTGAATTCCTGAGTAAGTTTGGGAGAGATTAGGTCTATTAAAGCCTAGGTCACACGAGGCGATTTAGTCGCTTCTTATTTTTAGGTGCGAATGGTCGCTGTTTTCTTGTAGTAGCGATTAGCCTGTCACACGAAACTATTGTAAATGGCTAGTAAATAATAATATTTTCATCATTACTTTCTGGCATTTCTTATCTATTTTAACCGTTGCCCTTCAAGAAACTTCGCAACATTATGTCAAATTGTAAAATAAATATGATTAATTTTTTGAGTCCCATAATTAAGAATATTTTTAATAAATTGTTAGAAATTTTATTATTTCATTTCCTGAACACTTGAGCAGGCTTGGATGATTCATATTATTATATATTTTTAATAAATCTATATTTATTTAAATAGAATTTAAGAAAGAACAGTTTGACATTATAAATGATATTGCTAATGCGCCTCCGAGTACCGAGTTGTCAAACAGAGCAGACGGACTAATAGAAAGCGTCGACTAGGTCACATGAACACTCTACTCCCAAGCTTGAAGCGACTAGATTGGAACATGTTCTAAACCAGTCGTAGCGATTATTTAGTAGTAACGAGTGGAGTTAGTAGTAGCGACTAGGCTGTCACACGGGGCCTGGCCACTCGCTACTATTGAAAGAAGCAGCGACTAAATCGCCCCGTGTAACCGAGGCCTAAGTATGTCAAATGATATTACTTTCCCGTCAATATTTAATATATGCACAGAACGCAACTTTCGATTACAGAAGGTGTGCTGTGCGACTAGATTTTTTAGTATATAAATAATATTTTAATCAAAATATGAGAAATAGGAAGTTTACAATGATGCTTTAAATCATGTGCTCTTTTTTTTAAGAATATTTCAGATATAATATACCCTAACCTGAATCCAATAAATCGACTTCTGAGGATTAATTAAATCCTGCATAGAAACATGATACGCTTTACAAAATATACAAAAAGAAGATAGGCTTGCAGGGTCTAAAATTATTTAGTTGATTTATCAAACAATTAACTAAAATATTTTGGAGTAAAATTCAACTTAATACAAAAGGAATTTTAGTATGTTCATGAATCGCAAAAACTTGATTAGATCAGATCTCTTTTAATCTTTTTTTTTTTTAGCTTTTTAATATTTAGATGTGTATCGGTTTATAAAGAAATAAACTAGCAAACAGCCAAAAAGATCAAAATTAAAAAAAAAATCTCTTTTAAATTTCTTTTTTATTTAAGGTCTTTTTTGGCATCGGAGGCCATATAGACTCCTTAGCTGTTTTCAATAACTCTACTACTGTTCTATGGCCTAGGAGTTTTCGTTAATTTATATTTATTGATTTTTAATAATAATTATTAAAAAAAAAGAAATATATAAAAGAGAGAAAAAAAATTATTCTCGTAGGACACTCTTGAGCCATCCATTAACTTGTTTGAATATTTAATTTAATTTTAAAATTTCATTTAGAAAATATTCAAATGAATAAATAATAGGCTATTAATGTAGCTTATAGTTTTAATGGCCTAATCAATTATGAAAAATAATTAATTTAATCGAAATGTCAATTTACGATGAATGGAGATACAGTAAAGAAGAAGCGTGAAACACTTGTGTAAAAGATTATCTCGAATATTATTTATATAATTAGTTATTAGTGTTAATTAGTGTTATTAGTGTTATTAATTGTTAGAATGCTGTTAACCTTGTATTCTAACAATTAATCGTCCTGAGGAAGGTCGTGATTTGCGACAGAAACGTCGACGGTTAATTAATTAAATAAAAGTTTTTTAAGTTATTAGTTGTTCTTGCAAGTTAATAGAGATTATGTTTTAATTTGATTTCTTATTGCACTAGTCCTGAAGAAGTTCCTCTTGTGAGTGCGAGTTATTATATTATAAAAATTTATTTTTGTAATATCTTCGCCCTATCCTTATTTTCTTGTTCGACGAAAATAAATATAGATATAGATATAATATGATAGAGAAATAAAACGAACCGATGCCCAGTCTGACTAGAGATTTGAGCAGATGATTTTTAGATTATCTATTTTTTATTAGAAAGACGAGGAGTTAGCCAAAAGAAAGAAAGAAATAAATACAATTTTTTTTTTTTTGCTGTCTACATTTAGAGGGCTGGACAGAATAAAATTGTTAATTATACAGTATTATAGGGGTGTTTTTTTTTAAGAAACCAAACAGTGAATTAAAAAACTTTTAGAAAAAATATTTGGCTAATAAGTTTTATTTAGTCAAAAATTCAAATAATTATAAAATATCAGTAATATATACCATCTATTGCAATAGTATTGAGAATAAATCCCGGCAGTTAGGCAGCCCAAATGGTGCACGTTCACTAATATATTAAAAAGATAAATTTTTATAGTAATAAAGGCCGATCGCCCTATTGTCTGCTTTGAAAAAGATATTTCTTAGACAGACCAGCTGCCATTTGGGCTGCCTAACTTCCGGGCTTTATTCTCAATACTATTGCAATAGATGGTACATACAGTCGACTCTCGATAATTGGAAACTCGGCAATTCGAATTTTTCGATAATTTGCACTCTTTAGCTGTAAACTTCGGTAAAACGAAAAAATGCTGTGTATTTATATATACGCTCGATAACTCGAAATGATTTTCGTAACAAGAGGGGGAGAGAACCTTATATAATTCAAACTAGGCCACTTACCCTTTCTATAATTCGAATTTTTCCTAGCAATATTTACTCCTCATTTTCCGCTAATGATCCCAGGCAAAAGTACGTCTACCTTATTGTATCCGAAGAAAAACAAATTATCGCAGCAGTGGAAAGTGGTTCAAAAAAGTAAAAAAAAAATTACCTCTGGGCATTGGACCACTCTTTCTAAAACTATATTTAGATTCAATGTAGCTTTTATGGTCAAGTAGCTAGGCGTTACATAAATTTTTCGATATTTTTTTGCCTAAAAAATGAGGTTTTTCGAGAAAAAAAACTAATTTTCGAGTTAATTACTCGGGATTTTTTTATTTATTCTATTAGAGGATTTGTTTCTGCACCAAATGACATCTTATTTAGTCTGATCGGATTAGCCGTTCGGAATCTATAGGGGTTTAAACTTTCAAATTAGAATTTACCGCAGCGCGGTAAAATAAAATGATAGGAAAAAAATAAATTGTGAAATCTTTAGCTGAAAACTCATTCTTTCTAATCGTATATACCCCATAATTATACCTCTTAAGACAGAGGAGTTATTCAAGCCGATAAACTTTTTCGTGCATGCCCTTCTAACATGCCTCTATAGACACATGATTTGTAAGACGTTGTCACGTCAAAAAGAAAAGATATAGCAAAAACATTCAATATTCCACCATCAACGCTATCCACAATTCTAAAGAATAAAGAAAAAGTTATTTACACTTCGAGCCAGAGATCCCTATTCTCGAGGATTCGTTAATCAAGTGGCGATAATGTAGAGCACAAAACTTGCATGTTGGAGGTGCTTTTTTTAAAGCGAAAGCGTCGAAATTGCATATAATAAAAACTCAAAATAATATGAATTTTTTTTTCTTTCCTGATAATTCAAAAACTCGATAATTCGAACTTTTCTTATGGTCCCTTAGATTTCGAATTATTGAGAGTCGAATGTATTTGACGATTTGATTGTGACAATGAAGAGTGAAACAGCAAAAAAATATCCCTAAATTTCTTATCATCTTCGTAATTTCTGAATTCATAGCCACGTAACAAATAGCTATGAGTATTTTTATAACCACTGTGTAGATGCGTTCTTATAACGACTGAAGAAGAAGAAGAATTTTCAATTCCGGTTCGAAAAAAGATAAGATCGAAAAATGACCAGTGAGAATATCATTTCTATTTGTTCGACTCAAATGAATCAATAACCGAGAGGGAATGGCAACTCTGGTAACTCGAGGTCCTCATCATGATCAAAGCTCCTGGTTAAATTTCTCTTTATTTTTATAATTTTTATTTTTTACATTTTTATTTTATTAATTAATATTAATATATAAAAAGTATTGCGATCATGTAAAAAATTAGGCACGCCAATGCCCCGGAAAGGTTGGAGATCCTGGGTTCGGTTCCTAGGAGCCATGGGGAGCTTAGCCCACCAACAAAAATACATGACCATGATAAATATATCTAAGACTAGTCGAGGTATATATGAATACTAATATCTTATTTAAATATAAAGATGTTGAAAAATATTTAAAAAATTAGATGCCGAGATTTTAATGCTAATACACGTTTAGAGGATTCCTGGTTCGAAAAAAAGTAGGTAGCGCAAAATAGTCTCTTTGTCTGTGTGTGAACAAAATATCCCAATAACAAAAAGGGCTGCGAGTTTGATTGTGAAATTAGATATATAAGTTAGATATTTCCCTGACATGCAATATGAATCTTTTGAATAAAATTGGTCAAAGAGTACTAATACACAGCCTTTCTTCTTTACTGAAGTATTTTTGGAACGAAGTTCTTTAACGCGGCTAATGCAGTGTGTATTGGGAGAAAATGTAACATAACAAAAACGCGTTCCTAACAAAAATACGTTCCCAGCGCCCGAGCGAAGGCGGAGGAAGGCGAGATTAGCCGAAGACTTGGCGAGGCCACGCCCACCTTCTCCTTCTCTTTATTTCCTTCTATCTACGCCGAAGGCGAGCAAGAGGTTAAACCGGACGCAGCTCCCTGGCCGCCGAAGGCGGGCTTCCGTCTATTTAAATAATATTCATATTAAATTATATTCTGAGTTGAAGAAAAGGCTTGAGGAACTTCGTTCCTGCCGGGGGTCCTACGACCCCACACGTTTGCTTTTTTTCAGTTTTTTCTATTTTCTTAAAACCGGCTAAATTTTATTTTTCTATGTTCAATATTCTTACTGACACAGTATATCTGGTGATATATAAACAGAGCATTTATCAAAGCATGAACTGTAAATCATTAAATAATTTTATTAAGAATTCTTTAAAAGATTTTTTTTTCTTTTAAATTTTAGGGATGACTGATTCTATTCTTAAATCAAAAAAGCTCTCTGCTCTCTAAAGATAAAAGAAATGTGCCAAATAAATTTATTATATAATCTTAATATTTGGTTGACTGCTAAGTTTGGAGATGGAATGGAACCTGCTCTTTAATTAGATCACCTGTATGCTTAATTTCAGACGCCTTAACGATGGCCATCATGAGAGCCAAAATAAGTACAGTATTTAAGGGTGTCTTATTATATAGGCCTATAGATAAGAGTAGTTTTGTGAGATGCATCAGTCTGAGCCATTCGGCAAGCAATTTCTAATGCATCTCACCTCTCAAGATCCTTAAAAACTCTCATCAAAAAAAAAATTAAATTAGAAATTTAATGTTATTATTTATTTTA
>JAKCPI010001591.1:0-63199 GCA_023213315.1 Euborellia annulipes | reverse complement strand
ATAAATAAATCTCACAATTATTTTTTTATAATTCGTCATATATATTAAATTTCAACTTTCCTATTTTTCTCGTCACGGCTTGTGACGTCATGGCTTGTAACGCGACATGCGCGCATGATAGAGGAACGAAAAAATTTGATGCCATCAAATAAAAGTTCCACTTTAAAAATTTTTGTTATATACACTTTTGCAAAAAAACTAACCTTTTTTGAAATATAGGGAATTTTCAATATAAGTGAGTAAAACTAGCAACGATTGCAATAAGTGTAAATGTATGATGTGTGCCAACACCAAATTTTCACCATAAACCGAGACTTTTTAACTTTTTTTTTTTTTAATTTGCCAATCAATAAGTAATTATAAAAGTTTTTAACAAGTTTTTGTTATCGAGAGGCTTTTTGTACACTTAAGCAAGTTTTGGTTGTTTTTTTTTTTTTTTATCATCAAAGAATATATATAATAAAGTTTTCATGTAAAGAGGGAAAAAAAAAATTAGAATATTTTTTTTTAAGGACCTTTTTAAGGGAATAAATAAGTTCAATTAAAGGAGACCGGGATCTAAAAAAAAAGAGAGAAGAGGAAAATAAAATAAAATTAGTTATCAAGCTGGGATTGTAGTGTCTAACTAGATCACATTAAAAAAAAAAATTAATTTGAGCAAGTTGGACTTTTTTAATTATTTTGTCTATTATAAATATTTTTTTTTTTTCGTTATCAGATATTTTGAAATAAAAATAAAATTATCAAAGATAGATATAGACAACCTTATATCATCTGAAAGCTAAATAAATTCCACGTCCCATGGCATAAAAAAAGTAACATGTTCCATTTTAAAAAATGAAGTTATCCATGATTGAAATTTTCCAAATTGGCATGGCCATATCTCCCAACACAAGAATAATTCCGGGTTACCCATCTGGCCTAGATTAGAACGTTTCATGGTTAGTAACATCACAAAAGAACAGTCCCCTAAGTTTTATGGTTCGCAAGATATTCAATTTTTTTCAGACACCAGTTTTTTCACAAAATCCATTTGCGGATAAACAGTTTGTTTTAGCATACATTGCATGACATAAAGTCATACTAAAATTGGCCGTAGAATCCAAATATGCAATAATATACAGGGCGTTCCATTTAAAGAAACATAAGTTTGATATGGATCACCCTGTATATGAAGTGCAATTGGAATAAAAATATTTTAAATTTTGTAGCCCTAAAAGCCCCACATTATGCACCATCGAGAAACTTTAAAAATGTCGGTTAATAAATCCACGCACTATTGGCCCACCAGGTATATAGCCTACAAGTATTAATTTTTAAAATTTTATATTAAAAATAAAATTTAATTCCAAGAAAAATATTTTCCTCAAATATCGGTGTGGGGGGAGTAATTATCCCCTTTTCCCCCTTGTAATCGCCATTGCTATGAGTAGAAGCTGCTTTTTTCAAATTTTATTCTTATTGAACAACAATTTATTCAAAACTTTTATGCTTTTTTTAAAGTGAAACTTTAATTTGATGGCCTCATATTTTTTCGCTCTTCTATCAGCATGTCGCGTTACAAGCCGTGACGTCAAAGGCCATGACAGTTGAAATTTAATATATATGTCGAATTATAAAAAAATAATTGTGTGATTTAATTATTCAATTTTTAAATTGATAATAAAATAATTTAAAATGATTCAAATCTTCATAAATATTGTTCTCAGTTTTTAACATGCGTCTATTGATTTCCCATTTTCCAATTATTAAGTTAAGATTTTAATACCCTTAATTGAATAATTTTCTGAAAATTTCCACTTAAACGCCTACGATACGAAAAAAAGTTTCACTTGCATCGTGCTTTCATAAAACAACATAATACCCAATAATTGTAAAAGAATAAATACCAAAATATATAAT
Organism: Euborellia annulipes; assembly: GCA_023213315.1. NCBI lineage: Eukaryota > Metazoa > Arthropoda > Insecta > Dermaptera > Anisolabididae > Euborellia > Euborellia annulipes. The sequence continues at coordinate 61,297 of JAKCPI010001591.1, read as the reverse complement.
TCACTAATGTCCGTCTGTCTTCTCCATAATAGGAATTTACAAAAAAAAAAAAAAAAAATAACGAGACGGGCCCGAGCTTTTCTATAGAAACGAAGAAGAAAACCATCTCAATTAATTTTTTTTTTTTTTTTTTCTAATTTAAAAAACAGACGATTTGTGATTAAAGTTTAAGTGGGTCAATCTATCTCCTTCTTTTTTATTTTATTTTAAACAAAAAAAAAAAAAAAACCCTTAGCCCTTGCTCTCATCCTTTAAATAGAGGTCGAGAGGGGGAGGGGGGGGGGGAGGCTGCCTGGATGGCTTTGCAATCGCAATTCGTTTTCCTCTTATATTAGAGATCGATTTATCAAGAGCACGTTTTAATGGACACCAGAGAAAGAGAAAGAGAGAGAGAGAGGCGACTCTCTCTCTCTCTCTCTCTCTCTGTGTATACTTGTACACGTAATTAATGATCTGTAATTGAAGACTAAAGAAAAGAGAGAGAAAAAAAAAACAAAATATTTGAAAAACGTTGTTTATAAATTAACAAGAAATCTGCTTTTGTCACAAAATCGATTTGATTTAGAAAAAAAAATCAAAAGTTAAAATTTATTTAAAAAAAAAAATATGGTGTAATTTAGATATTTAGTTTAATGAACCAATAAAAGATTTAAAGGACCAATAGCTTTTAACTGGCCTATAAAAAATCAATGAAATTCTCGAAAAAAATCGATGGGTGTGACTAACAAATTGTAAGCCGATCGCAATTCAAAGAAATAATAGTAGTATATAATAATTTAATTGTAAAAATAAGTAAATCCTCTATATAATAAGAAAATAACAACAACCCGCTGATTTTTTTTTTTTAATTATATAAACATATAACTTAGTATATTATATAATTTTAACTTTCAAAAATAATTCTAAGAAATTTTAAATACCTATTTATTAAATCTCTAATTGAAATATTATTTTATTTATTTAAATTTTTTAAATTAAAATATATAGAAAAAAAGAATTAATTTTGGCTATAAACAAAAATAAATCCAAAATTATATTAATATTTAATTTATACTAGGTGATATGTTTCTTAGTGAAATAGAAAAAAAAAATTTTCAGAAGTGACATAATACAATTACCCCCTACTTATTAATATACCCTCGGACACGAAGGGGGAAGGTAAAGGGGGCAAATGTCCCCCCTGTGTCCGCCCTTGATACTAAGTAGTATGATTTTATATATAACTTAGTATATTTTTTAGAATTCGTATTTGATGATGCTCTTTTTCTCTGACAAATACTAATTTTTACGATTTGTCAATTTTTTATAAGTTGTGTACAAATAAATCTCAAAAAACAAAAAAATTATATTTTTGTATATTATTTCACTTATTAAAAATATATAACTTAGTATATTAAATTTTTATTTTTTTGCAAGTGGTGTAAAAATAATTCACTTATTATCGCCCGTTATTTAGAGGTTCCCATATTTCAAATAGGGGTCATCATCATTCGAACGTGGAGAAGATAATTAGCTCTAATCAAGGTAATAGCATAACTTTGATAGATTGAGTGGCTATAATATTAATACTCTCTCTCTCTGTCCACCCTATCGATAGATTCTACTCATCTTGATTAGATAATTGCATGTTTGACCCTCGTAATTAATTAATTAGCGGAATTAAACCCAGAACCTCTAACAATTAGAAAACAATACCACCAGTGTGGTATATAAAGGCTATTTTGTTGCCAATTAGAAATTAAAATGAAAAATGAAATATAATTTATATAATAAATTATTGAAAAATAATTGTGAGATTTAAATTTCAGATTTTTAATTCTCATATTTATTCTGAAACTAGTTGACGAATTTTTATGGGTTTTTTTTTTTATGTTTAGGCAAATTTTACTTTGATGGATTAATTTTTGAGAGTGCAAAAAAAAGATATGTTAATTGAAATAAATAACAAACAAACATGGATGGGTTGGGGTCATATCGATAATGCCCAAATATTGGATAGGGTGGGTATCTCCGCCATTTTTGCGCAGGAACAGCCCGGTATTTGTAGAGAAGTTCTCCAGAACAAATCTGGTCACTAATGTCAACAATGTTGATCGCTTTCTGACTGCTACTTTTTTTTAATTATTAAGAGAGATTGTCTGTTTGAGTGTTTTGTTGTTATGGTCATTATTGTTTTGTTATTTCAATTTTCTATACTCTTTGTAAATGATTAGTCTGAAAAGAACATAAATGAAGTTTCTTGTGTTCGAGTTGTGGTATAAGGTATAACGTTTCGGCCATTCTGTGGCCCTCTTCAAGTAAAGATTCAGAAACGTACAAACACAAATGGATTTACATTCTGAATTGAAACAAAACTAAAATGGCCGTTCCATTACAACTCCAGCGCAATCTGAGCTGTATTTTTAAAACAAAATTCAAAATTCCACAGCAACTAATTATTTGTTTTAAGGTTAAAATATTTCAAATGAGCAAATTGAAATACATTTTTCTCGTTTTGGACGGGAAAAGCTTGACGGGTTTTAATAAACTCAAAAATTTGAAGGTAACATGGTGTTGGTGTTGCTGGGATTCTTTGAATCTTGTTTCTATGTTCGACTTAGATGGCGCTGGAAGACGTTGCTTTGTGATTGTATCTGACGAAGGCTACAAACTGAGTGGCCGAATTCTCAAATATCATCATCTTTTTCAAACTTTACCCTGTATTTACTCCTTAACCTAAAACAATTAATTTAAATTCCATAAATCCTTCTTATAAATCTTGAGGGATTTTAATTTAATAGCCCGTATTATCTGGGAAAAATTAATGTGTTTAGCCCTCTCTCTCTCGGTCTCAGGTTATAATTAATTATGAATTTTTATGACTTGTTTTTGAAGTCTATATTAATAATAATAAAATTCTATTCATTTATTATTTGAAATTTTAGAGACTTTCTTTTTATTAATAAAATTAACTTGTTTCTCTTTGACGCCATCTTGTAGGAAAAAAAAATTTGAAACTTCTTTACACGCACTATATAGAAATCGTTTTAATTTAAATTTTTCATTTCTAGTCGCCCTCTCAAAACTAAAATCAAGCCTAAAACCATTATCGTAAATGTTTCTTTATATTAAAAAAAAAAACTCATGAAAATCCGTTAAGTAGATGTAAAAAAAAATCAATATTTTAGTTTGATTAATTAAATCATGCAATAATAAATAAAAAAGAAAATAATTTAATATAAATAAAAAAGTGACTTTATTTTATAAATAGAGGATAAAATATGAAAAAAATTAATTAATTTTAAGTTTTTAGACACTCTAAAGTTGTAAAAGTTGTCAGCCTAAAACCACGATGAGAAAATTCTGAACGTTAAAAAAAATCTATAAAAATCCGTCAAATAATATCAGAGTTAATGCATTACAAATGAAAAATTCAAATTAAATCTCACAATTATTATTCTATAATTAATCATATAAAATATTAAATTTTAAATTTGGTATTTTTGTCATTTAATCAACATAAATAAAAATATTTCTTTTATAATTTAATTTATAATTGCGAGATTTAAAGTATTTATAATTATATATAAAATAAATGTTTGTCCTGTATGCATTTCGAAACTACTGGACGGATTTTCATGGGGTTTTTTTTATTTGATAGAGAATTTTCCGAGGATGGTTTTAGGCGTAGGGAAATCTTATTTTATAGAGTGTATATATAAGTATATTAAATTGGCAATAAAAAAAAAAAACATTTGTCTCGTAATTCCTCATATCGATCTGAAATTTTTTTCAAGTACTAGAAAGAATGCTAAGGTAATTTTTATTTCGAAAAAAAAAAAAAAAAACAAAGAATAAATAAAAAATGTATAAATTCAATGAGCTATTCTTGAGTTTCTCGCATTTTTTTTTATTTGTTTTGTTTAAAAAGAGAAATTTTAATTGAGAGAGAGAGAGAAAAGCTATAAATAAAATCCCTCTAATCTGCCAACATTTAAGTGAATGAGGGGCGGGAAGGGGATTTAATTACGTTAATAACAGATAATTACAAATAGGACAACGGGCAAAGTGGAGGGGAGGGAAGGGGAGGGAGGGAACGTACAATTTTGAGGGTGAATGATTTTAATTGAATGATCAATGATCTTTTAAACTCATTTTTAATGCCGGAAAAAGAGAGATTAGGGGGAGGGGGTAATCACATAATAAAAAATCTGATGGAATGAATAAAAAAAATATAATGCAAATTACATTTAAAAAAATCTTATATTAGAGGATCATAAAAAATATGGTGTTATAATTAAGAGTATTAAAATGGAAGATATCAAAAAATCTGATGTGATCATGCTGGTATCATCAATTGAAATTCATAAAAAAATATAGAGTAATTAATAGCTCAATACAATCTCAAAAAATCTGGCGAATAAGAGAGGCTCATAAAAAATATGGTGAAACTTATACTTAAAAGAATGAAGCTAATAGGAAAAAAAAATCTGGTGTAAAATAATAATATTCCAAAAAAAAAAAAAAACTAGGGGATAGATTAGCACATCCCGCTACTTTGTTTTGTTCACAATCCCTATTGTTCTATTCCTTGTAATTACTTTTGTAATTGAATTTATACCAGTTTTGAAATTTGGTATTATTATTATTATTATTTTTCGAAGGGAAATAAATAATTCCATGTCTGTGAACGGATGAGGGTATTGTTGTCGAGGGCTATCAATCGTGCTTGGACACAATGGACCAACCACCAAGCCTTTCTGCAAATCCCTAGACAAGATAAATAGCCAGGCCTCTCAATCCAATCTAATTCGTATCAAATAAACGTAGTAAGTAGTAATCGTGCACAAAACGATACAGAAATCCTCTCTACTATTGTCTTGACATGCATGGTGGAGGGAGATGGGATAGAATAAATTTCTCTTAAAAATGTCCTTTAGAGAAAAGTAAATAGAGAGAGAGAGAGATCATCAATTTTATCTTTCAGATTCTGTTCATGTTGCAATTAATATTTCCACAGTGAAGTTTAATTAAAAGAACAAATCCTACAAATAAAATGAATTTTCATTGAGGAAAAAGATTCTTTTTATTAGCTGCCATTGTTTTGTTTAAAATGATATATGACAAAAAAATCTGGTGGTGAAAGTTGTGTTCAGTTTGTCACACCAGATTTTTCAACAAAATGAAAATGTATATTTTAAAAATAATTAATTTTTTTGAATTTCAAAATCTTTATCCCTATTTTGAGAAAATCAAAAAAATAATGAAAAATTACATCAATAAAGTACTAATATTCTTTGGCCAATTTTGTTCAAAACTTTTGTGTTAAGTGTCAAGGAGGTATTTAACATGAATATAAAATTTCAACTTCTTAGCTCTTTTCGTTTTTGAATTAATTATGATTAAAAACAGACATTTTTTGGTACTCAGGGGTCCTGTATTTCCTTCAAAATCTTGACATTAAATTTTTAACATAATTTCTTTTTATATATTTACTACGTACATATGTAGGTAGAGAAATAAAAACAGATTTTTGTTTAAGAAGAAACAAAAACGTGTCTCTATTAATAAGAAACTAACGACAAGCTGTTGACTTTTTTTAACATCAGCAAGCAATAATATAATTAATTAAAATTTGTTTTTAATAATTAATGCGAGATTTAATTTTATTATTTAATGTTAAATCTTGTAATTTTAATTATTTATATCCAGAATAAGGTTTAATATTTATATGATTAGTTATAGAATAATAGTTACGAGATTTAATTTGTAGTCTTCCTTTATAAGGCAGTCAGTCCGAACTTTTGACGGATTCTCTGACTTTCGTTTGTTTAAACAATTTTGCAAGCATAGTTTTCACCCCTAGGCCATAGTCAGTGTAGGAAGCTGGTCACCTCGCTAAAGGACGCCTTTATAATTTCATAGCCAAGCTTGCCTTGATCTTGTGGTGTCATATTGTAAGAAATATTATGAGTTAGCTCCAGGATTGGATACTATTTATAATAGATTTTTCTGCTGGATTCAGGATTAGTACTACGTTACTCCCAGAGCCATTTACTATCATGTGTACTTAATTGTCGTAAATGGATTGATGGTGGAGAATTGTGGATTCTCTCATAGAACATATACATACATATTTACATAACATACATACATTTTTCCCATTTCATTTTTATATATATAGATTACGTACATATGTAAGTAAGAGAAAATAAAAACAGATTTTTTGTTTAAGAAGAAACAAAAACATGTCTCTATTAATAAGAAACTAACGACAAGCTGTTGATTATTTTTTAACATCAAAACAATAATATAATTAATTAAAATTTGTTTTTAATAATTAATGCGAGATTTAATTTAATTATTTAATTTAAATCTTGTAATTTTAATTATTTATATCCAGAATAAAATTTAATATTTATATGATTAATTATAGAATAATAGTTACGAGATTTAATTTGTAGTTTTCCTTTATAACACAATAACTCCGAAACTATTTGACGGATTTTCATGGGACTTTTTTTTTAGTTTAAAAAATTTTACAAGCATAATTTTAGGCTAGGTTTAATTTTTAGGAAATATGTTTTAAGGTGTTTGTACTTCATTTATTTACTACTAATTAGAAAATTATATATTGAGGACATTTTTTATAGAATTATTTCAAAAATCACAAGAAAAACAAAAATAAATAATTTTACCAACAAAGAATATGCTATTTTTTTAAATAATATATATCTACTGAGACAAACATTGGAGTAATAATATTTTTTTATATAATAAAATACCGTAAAAAAATAAATAAAGTAAAATTAAATCAATTTTTAAATTTTTAAAATTATGCTCGCTTCAAAGAGAACAGCATAAGGATTTTTTTTGCGGTGCTAATCATTCTCGGCTAGCTGTGCAGCTAGTAGTTTATAAATAAATGTATAAAAATAACAATAACTTCTGATGTTAATTACATCAAAATGATATTTGTAATTTTTGTGCATGTTTCAATTATTTTAATAGGAGTGCCTGCAAGATAGGCAACCAATCGTCATATTAGGATCTATGTGCTATCGATTCAAGGCGTTTCATTCTTTTCTTGGGTTGAAGGGCGAGCTAATATACAAATAGAAATAAATCTAGATTAATAGGTCATAAATTTAAAAAAAAATTAATACTACCCCCCCCCCTCCCGCTCTCTTCTTCCTACATAAATAAAAGGAAAATATTATAGTTTATAATTAATTTAAATTGTTTTATGAAATTTATTCAATTTTAATAATTTTACAAAAGTTGTTTAAAATTGAATTAAAGATGAAAATTTAAATTTTAAATTAGAATTAAATAAAATTAAAAAAAAAAAGTTAAAATATATATAATTAATTATTGAATATTAATTGTGAGATTTTATATTTATTTTAAATTTTAATGCCCATATAAACTTTCTCTGAAACTACTTGACGAATTTTTATGGGATTTTTTTTTTAAATTTTTTTAATTTAAATGTGGGATTTAAAGTTACGAAGTATATTTATACCAAATTAGGAGGTCGTATGAGGTTATGATTATCTAAAAAAAAAAAAAAAAAAAAAAATGGGGTTGGGATGACTAAAATAAGAAAAAAATCTGGTGTGACTGGCGCACAGCACACAACTTTCTCTTGCCCTTCGGTAAGAGAAAGTTGTGCACCGTGCTGGTCACACCAGATTTTTTGTGTCGAGATATATTTAGTTTCCGATAGCACCTTAGTTTCAAACTTGCATTTTAAATGTTGACTGCTTCAAATAAACTATGGTTATTTTTCAAAATTTTAATCTCATATTTGGACATTTTATACACAATATAGAATCGTAAATAAATACAAAATTTCATAAGAATTGGAAAAAAAAATTTTAAATGCCTAAAAAGTTCTAAAGGGGACCCCCTTTTGAATCGAAATTAACATACAAATCCCTATAGGAAATTAACATTGTTCCTATGCGAAGATAAGGTGGAAAGGGAATTTAAAAAGAGTACAGAGAGACGATAATGTTTGCAAGTGAGAGAGAGACATATATGTTTTCTTTGAAACAATTAAAGACACAAATAAATTGTAAAAAAATGGGAATTTAAATAATAATTGATTTTTAATCAAATAAAAAGAAAAAGATTTAAATTCCGTTACCATGGCAACCATTTCTATCTTTCCTATGAAGAACAAGAGTAAAGTGGTCTTCAGAAGATTTCAACGGCAAAATGAGAATATACATTTTAAAGAGCATCTAAAAAATAGTTCATTTATGAATTTTAAAAAAAATCCTTGGAGGGAATTTTGAGAAAATCGAAAAAAACTGAAAAAGTACATCAGTAAAGTACTAGTACTTTTTGGCCGATTTTGTTCAAAAGCTTATTTTGAGATTCTTCAAAGGTACCTAAGTTAAATATAAAATTTCAATCCGCTAGCTCAACTCCTTCATGCTAAAAATCTGTCCACACACACACCACACACACACACAGACACACACACACACACACACACACACACGACCAATTTGCGGGACCCACTTTTTTGGACTCAGGGGACCTCAAAACATGTATATCCATCAAAATCTCGACATCGAATTTTTGACATGATCGCAATACTTTCTCTTTCTATATATTTCATATATAGGGTACGAGAAAGTAATAAGCAGCTGGCTGTTTCTCGTGTACATAGTGCACCAAAATAAGATAAAAAAAATGTCAATTATTTATTTTTATTTTAGGGTTTTTGAATTAAAAAAAAAAACAATGGTTTTTTATTTAAAATCGTAAGAGAAACATTTAATATTTACTGATAATACATATAAATATAATGAATATTCATTCTACTATTGATTAGAATATTAGATTAGATAATCTGAATAACCAAATAAATAAATTTCGGCTCTCTCTCTGAATATATTAACGACATATCTCTTTCTATGTATTGATTTGCTATCTCTCGCTCTCTTTTCCTCTCAAAATGGACCCTCGTTCTTCCTCTATACATATATATATAATCTCTCGCAATTGAGATAAAATATGATTTATTAAAGTAAGAAGTTTACTTACTATAAAGCCCGCCAGATTGCGCCACATGTTAGAAAATTTGAATTTATGATAATGTAGGGGAGAAGATGACTTACCTGAAACAAAAAAAAAAGGGGAAAGGGTGAAAATGAAAGTTAATTTGTAAAGGAAAGAAAAAAAGAAAAGGTGGATAGCGAAAAATTTATCTATCTTTTAAAGGAGAAATGATATCAAAATTTTCTTCAAATAAAAGTTATTAAGCATAACAAATACAACAATTTTGTATTGAGGTATAATTGCGCTAAAATTAATAATTAAGGAGTTATTTGGAATTTTATAATTTGAAATTTTGACACATCAACTGTGAGAATTAATTTAAATTAATTAACTTAGAAGAAATTTTATTTTAATTTCTTGTGATTTGATTTTTCTAATTAATTAGTTCAAAATTCATCCGATTGGTAGCGCTAATTTAAAATAAATATTCTCTATCCAACTGATAAAATTTTCATGAGTTGTCTGTGAAAATAATTGATTTTTAAAGAGAAGTGAGTCGTGTAAAAGTTCTGAGCTCCTGGGTGTGTCCCCCAGATTTTCCAATCACTCGACGGGGTAAACAATGACATTTTCCAATTATTAGACTTTCTTGAATTAAGAGAAGGCATATTTAAAGCTGTCTGCAGTCAGAGTTTATTTTTTCTATTTATAATAAATTCCAAGTTACAAATTTAAAAGAAAATCCTATCAAAATCCGTCAAGTAGTTTCCAAGCTAATACAAAATAATTTACTCAATTTTATAATTCTCACAAATACTTTATTATAAATAGGCCTATATATATAAAAGAAATAGAAATTTAAATCTCACAAATATTATTGTATAATTAACGAAATAAATTAAATTTTATTTTTTTCTTTTATCCCGCCATCCCATTCTCTAAAAAAAAAAAAAAATCAATGTTATTCAATCTGCTCTTATCTCTATTCATATTATTTATTTATTTATCAAAAGAATATTTCTAAGAGATGCGAAAATTCGATAATAATATTGAAATGGTAAAAGATAAAAATTTTATTTAAACAAAAGCTGTTCAAATTTATAAATAGAACAATTTTGTATTAGGATATTATTTCGCTAAAGTTAATAGTTTCAGAGATATTTGTGTTTTTGTGATTTTAACCCCATTAGAATTTGCTATAAATCAATAGCGAGTAATATTTAATTAAAATATTTTCAAATTAATTTTATTTAAATTAAAATATTTGCGTTAATTAAAGAAAAGAAATTGTTTGCCCATATTAGTGAAAAGGGGGGGGGGGGGGGAAGAAAAAAAAAAAAAAAAAAAAAAAAAAAATTGTTTATAATTTCTCAAAAGCGATCGAAATTCTATTTTATTTATTTATTATTATTAATTAGTTAAAAATAAATCCTATTGGTGGCGCTAATTCAAAATAAAAACCCTAAATATCTTCTAAACGGTATGTGATATAAAAAAACTTTTCAAACCAAAATTGTTCAGAATTATAAATAGAATAATTTTGTTTATATGTAATATTTCAATAAAAAAGCTATTTAGATTTTTAATTTCATTTTTAGTTGAGAATGCGTATGCATTATGTTATTCCAATTGTTTATGTAATGTAGATAAAATATTTAAATATTTATTCAGTTTTGTTTGTCTTCTATTTTAAGTTTAAAAATAAAATAAAAAGAAAATCCCTAAAAGCCTCCAATGTTTTTACACTTGGCCCTCATGTTTAAATGCAGAAGTAAATAACAAAAGTTTGCAGAGAGAGAGAGTTTATAGTAATGCATTGATTTAAAATAAAATAAAAATAAAAAGAGAGGGAGGGAACAAAGAAGACGTCGACGAATGGGGGTCAGAATGGATGAATGAACCACATTTATATCAACAGAAAGAGAGGGCATGTGGGCAATAGATGGGTTCCAAATCAGCAAACTCCCTTCTCCCTCCTTACCATGCTATTCATACATTGACCTTTACAAATGTAAAATCCCTCCCCCACCCCATTCCCCTCCCTTTCAATGTGAGTTTGATAAAATGACATAGCTATCATTTGCTGGTCGTTTTATTTTTATAGGTTGGCAATATTCTCTTGTTATAATATTTCATCAAAAATTAAAACTAACACTCTAAATTTTGAATTGTACTGTTTTAAATTTTTATTAATGTATTAGATTGCACTTCTGAAGAAGTTAGTGTGTCATTAAATTGTTATTAACGTATTTTTAATGTTTAAAAAAAATCCCCATAAAAATCGGTCAATTAGTTTCGGAATTAAAATAAAAAGAAAATTTAAAATTAAATCTCATAATTATTAGTTTAAATTAAAAAAAAAAAAATATTTTATTTAAATTAAAAATAAAATTTTATTCAAATTTCTTTTATTTTATACATTAATTAGTTCAAAATTCATCCGCCTGATGGGGTTAGTCTAAGACAAAATGATCTATATCTTTTAAAGGGTTAGAGATATAAAAATCTCTTTCAAACAAAATTTGTTCAGAATCATAAATAGAACAATTTTGTATATAAGTATTATTTTGATATAATAAATATTAGAGGAGTTATTTTGATTTTTTATAAAAAAACACTTGCTTGGACATATTAGGGTTCAATACATTGACTAATTAAATCCCACATGATAATAAAATGTTTTGATGAAATATGCGAACTGGTTATAATTTTTACGTATTTTTATCCTGTGAAATTCTGACCTCTAAGGGTCATTTATTTAATCAAATTATTTAATTAAACAAAAAAAAAAAAATTCCCCCATTTGGGTTGGCAATCCTGAATTCATTTTATGTTAAATTTTTTTTTTTTTAATGAATATATAAATAAAAAGTTTTCATTAATTTTGATGATTTAAACAGACACACCATGTTATTTTAATTTATTTATTTTAGATATTAATTTATTTAGTTTCTAGATCAAATAAAATAAAATAAGCAGAGAGGATTAAAAAAAATATTCATATTAAAAATATAAAGAGAAAAAAAATAGATAATGGTGATAAAAAATTTAAATTTTTAAATAAATGCAAATATCTCGAGATGTAATTAACTTAGTGAGTTGTTGAAGATATTAAATTTTAAATTTCTAACAATTTTAGTTATTAGAGTTTTTTTGATTAACCGTTTCGTTTAGCCATAAATAGTCAAAATATTCCGAAATTTTGCGATATTTGATATATAAATAAAAATTAAAAGCAAAATATCTCGGAATCTAATTAAGATAGTTATTTGTTTAAGATCTTAAATTTGTTATTATTAAATTCTTAACAATTTTACTTATTAAAGTTTTTTTGATAAATCGTATCGTTTAGCCATAAATGACAAAAATATTTCGAAATTTTGTGATATTTGATTTATTAATAAAAACAAAAATCAAAGTATCACGGAAACCAAATAACATAGAACAATAATTATGATTTCTTTATTTTTACTATTAAATCCCTAATAACTGTGCTTTATATACCTTTTTCAATAAAACATAATTTACCCATAAAATGAGCAAAAAAATTTCGAAATTTTATAATTTTTCATTCGAAAAAACAAAAATTAAAATATCTCGAAAACTAATTAAGATAAAAAGATCTTTAAGATCTCGATTTTTTTACTATGAAATTTCTAATAAATTATCTTATAATACTTTTTTTGATAAACCTTATAATTTACTAGTAAATAAACCAATAAGTTGGAATTTTATTCACATAAAAAAACGAAATAGAAAAATCCAAAATATCTAAGAGATTATTAACTTTATCATACTAATTGATAAATTCAAAATTGTTTATTATAAAATTTTATACAATATTTGTTTAGAATTTATTTTTCTATCTTGTACCATTTGGGTTATTAGAAAACGCAAATAAGATATTTTTCGACAACGGAGGCTATTTAGACACAGTTCTTTATCATTTATTGAGATATCTGGGGGAGGGGGATGGAAGGAGAAAAGCCAATTTATATCAAGCAATTAACAACAAAATCGCCAAATGGGGATTTGATATTTTTCCTCTTGTTTCATTTTTTCGACTTCATCAAAGCTATAAGAAAAAAGTGAGAAATTAAAAATTTATAGAAAAAAAAAAAGATTTGCACAAAGTTTTAAAGAGTTTGTAACGTTTGTTGTTGTTGTTGTCAACTTGGTCGTGTGATGTCATTGGCTCTCATTTTTCTCTCACTTTCCTTCCATCTATTTTTTTTTTCTTTAAAAAAAAGAAGAAAATAAAGAGAAGGAAAAAGAGGAAGAGGGGGGGGAGGCTCCGCCACTTGACAGACACTTATTGTGAATCCCCTCTATGTTGACTTCCCCCTTATGTCCTTTAAGTCGATATCCTTCCTTATGCAAGGCACGAAGCGAAAAAAAAGACTCTGAAAATTAATTTTAAGAAAAAAAAATTCCCAGATTCTTATTAATATTTATTGTCTATAAGATACTGAAATCTGGTGGAGGCTAATATGAATAAATAACATTCATGACAAGAAATTTTAATTTTTTTTAATTTTAATTTTAAGCACCTTTAGGTCTATTCTCTAAAAACAGATGTTAAAATTTAAAATAAACAAATAGGTGTTAAAAAGTAATGTAAAAACAATAAGCGTTAAAAAATGCTATTCAAAATCACTTCCTTGCCTCAAATAGCTATTCTGTAAACAAAAACTTTAAAGCCAAAGCGTTAACATTTAGTAAATAGTGTTAAAGATTAATGCCATGTCTATGGGGTGCCTTTAATATTTTAACGTCGTTTAACGTCTTTAACGTAAAAAATAAGGTTATGATTTTGATAGCTTTGAAATAAAACAACATGTTAACGTCGCTGTTAAAACTTTGTTTAGAGAATAGCATTTCTTAACGCTGATTGTTTTTACATTACTTGATTGGTGTAAGGGACCTGAAATCCCGGGTGTGTCCTCCATGCGATTTGCCAATCACTTGACGTGGTTAACAATGACACTTCCCAATTAGACTTTCTTAATTTAAAAAATGGCATATATAAAGCTGTTTGTACTCTTGAGTTTATTTTTTATATTTATAATATATCCCGAGCTACAAATTTTAAAAAAAGTCCCATAAAAATCCGTCAAGTAGTTTCCAAGTTAATGAAATACATTACCCTATTTCTTTTTAAATCTCACAAATACTTAATTATATATAGTTCTATATATACAAGTAAGGGAAATAGAAATTTAAATCTCACAAATATTATTGTATAATTAGTGAAATAAATTAAATTTGATTTTTCTCTTTTATCTCACCATCCTCCAAAAAAATATCAATTTTATTCATCCTCCTCTTATCTCTATTCATTTGATTATTCAGTCATTTTATTATTTATTTATTTATCAAAAGAATATTTTTTTTTTAATCTATTAATTTATTATATCTAATCATCATCAGTTGAATTGAAAAGCGAGAGAGAGAAAGAGAGGGAACGTGTTTGTGACAAGTAAATGTAATTGAGTCACGTGATACAGAACAACAACAACAACAACAATTCATTCACTCTCTTTTTCGCATATATGCAAATTAAAGGCGATAAAGTAGAAATCTATATTAAATTATTTTTTTTCTCTTAAAAATCGAGAAAAATTAGTTTAAAAAAAAAATTGTGGAATATAAACTATTAACGACACTCACTTCAATAGTTTGAAGTTTACAATATCTCTTAAAATATTAACTTAATCAAAATAATACTTATATAAAAATTGTTCTATAAAATTTGGAACAACTTTTGTTTAAAAAGTTTTTGTATTATTCTTACTGTTTAGAAGATATAGTTGGTTTTATTTTTTTGTCTAGCGCATCCTTTAGGATTAATTAGGAACTAATTAATTATAAAAATAAATTAGATAAAATTTATTCTATCTAATTATGATAAATAATTCAATTTAAATAAAATAAATGAATAATTAATTAATTTAATAATATTTTAATTTTATATTAATAATTAATAGTCGCTAATGATTTATAACAAACTCCAAAGGGGTTTAAATCACAAAAATCGAAATATCTCTTAAACTAACAATTTTAGTGGAATTATACCTTAATACAAAATTGTTCTAATTGATATTTCAAACAACTTTTGTTTGAAATAAATTTTTATATCTTTTACCATTAATTTTTGGTATTTGTATATTTTTCTTTAAATTATTTGGCAGTATAGAATCCTCTCACTCAGGGCGGTACTTACCATGGAAAAGTGAAGAGTGACATCTACCAACACGGGAACAAACTATGAGAAATAAAATCAAAAAAAAAAATTTTTTGAAAATTTTTTCAAGATTTGATTTCAACCATTTCCCTTAACGCAATTTTAACAAATCGGCATTCAATCGATGCAGAGATTAACGCTCTATAATTTTCCTAATAAAGGCTTTTTTGATAGAAAACGTAATTTTGGAGTAATTATCAAAAAACTAAAAAAATATAACTTTAATTTTCTAGCTTAAAATATTTTTATTTTGAATTAAATAAAATATTTTAATTAATACTCGCAATCAATTTATAGCAAACTTCGAAGGGGTTGAAATCACAAAAATCGAAATATCTCCTAAACTATCAATTTTAGAGAAACAATAGCCTTATACAAAATTGTTCCATTTAACTTTTTCAACAACTTTTGTTTGAAGAAAATTTTTATATTTTATTTTATTTTATCATTTTAATATTAATGTATGTTTTATTTATTTTTTCGCCATTTAAATTTCAAGTCTAGATTTTAACCATATCTATTTATCAAATATTAACAAGTGGGTACTCATTGGATGCCGAATTTAACGCTTTATAACTTTATTAATAGTGTCTATTTTGATTAAAAGCATACTCTTGAAGTTATTTATAAAAAACTAAAAAAAGATTAAATTTTTTTTTTTCCAAAAATTAACCTCAAAAGGTGAAAAGGTCAATTTAGAATTTTAGCAATTAAATCGATTTTCCATTTTTTTTCTCTAATTATTTAGAAAATTAAGAGAGAGGGAGAGTATGCAACCAAATGTAATCGAAACCGTTGCTGGTTGCAGATGTAACAGGCGTTGCTTTAGAGTGAAGATTAGGAAGCGATTAGGAATAGAGAGAGAGGTAATAAAGGAAAGCCATTGGACAAAATTACTCCCTGATGATCACGCCGATAGTATAACCTATTTGGATCATAACAATTCTAAATGGATTAATTAATTAAATGACAATAAAGAGACAATTATGTATAGGAAAATGTGGGTGAATATTTATACAATATTAAATCAAAAGAAATTAAAAAAATAATAATAATAATTTAATAATAACAAAAAATAATTTATAACAGCATAAAAATATAGGCGATCTGATAATACCGGCTATTAGCTAGCCTGCCATCTTTTGCAAGAATTCTCAACTATTTAGACGTTTTTTTTTTAATATTCAAATTTATTTTTTAAATTTATTTAATTATTAAAAGTGGGATATAAATGACTTTTACATTTTTAGATTAAAAAAAAAAAAATAACGATTATAATAGAAACTTTTTTGCATTTTCTATAAATATAAAAAAATAATTTTCATTATTTTTTAATTAATCATAATTTAAAAAAAAAAACCTTTCTATCAAGTCAAATGCTCACTAATTTAATTCATTTTAAAAGAAACTGCATAAAAAAATACTTTAAAATGCCTGAGTATTTGCGGACCAAAGATGCAATGTGGCCTCATGAAGCCCCCTTGGTTTTCATCTTATAAATTCTTAGGAATTGCATAATTAATTCAATTATGTATATTTTTTAATAGAAATTTTACCTAGAATATATTCAATATTTTTTGAGAATTAATAGTCAAAGAATATTTCTCTGTTTGTTTTTAAAACAAAATAATACGTTTTATCAATTTTATTTTATTTAGCTTTATATTATTTATTTTTATTATTTTTTTTTTTTTAATAAATGTCAGAGAGTAAATTTTTATTTAAAAATAAATAACTTTGTTATTTAAAATTAGTATACATTTTAAAATAGAAGATATTTTATTTATATTATTTGATTATTTAACATTTGACATAAAAAAAAATATATATATATATAGGCCTACTTGGGTATATATTATTAGAGAAAGTTTCTCTTTAATTAGAAGTCAAAATAAATAAATGAAAAAAATAAATAAAAAATGTATTACGAATCTCCTTTTAAACGGAAAATCCATACTCCAAAACCATCCGGATATCTTTCCTAAAATGAGAAAGGAATTTTAGAAAAAAAATCTTATTTTTCGTTTAGTTCAAGTTAAATTTAACAAATTTGTTAGTATGTTTTAGGTTTTGGTGAACCGAACCCAGGATCTCCAGCCGTTTCGGGGCATCGGACCCACAACCACTCCAACAAATACTCATATTCCCGATATATGCAAGTTGGCCGTGCATTTCGATGTTCCGGAAAGGCTGGAGATCCTGGGTTCGATTCCGTAGAGAGTTTACCCCCCAACAATTGTTTAAATAAATCTATGATTAGTCAATTCCGAATCACAGTAATAATGAATATTAATATCGTATTCAAATACCGTATACCCCTAGTCCCACATATTCTTCTAAACTACTAACCAAATTTGGATGAAATTTTTTTCTACAATTCTTGTCTCACTTTAGAAGAGATTTTAGGATGGTTCGTATTTTTTAATTCATTATACAAATTGTATTCATGTACTAGAAGTATTCTGAATAAGATCACAAAGTACCACTTCCTTGAAGTTTTTTCCACAACCTCCAAGAATATATGATAAGACTAATGGGTTTCTCAAATCTCTTCCTACAAACCAAAAAAAAAATGTAAATCGTCTATTAAATTAAAGCACAGCCACCAATTAAATAAAGAGCACCAAATATTCCTCAGAACCAACATATTTTTATGATATAACTAATTCAAATTTGGAGATGAGTTTCGAGGTAGGATAAGCAAAGATTTCTGATCAAGTTATCAAAAATATAATTCTAAAAATCTTAATACGTCTTAGTTATTCGTTGTACGAAACTTCTTGTATCCACGACGCAGCTAATATATAAAGACATGTTTCCAATGCCACAGGGAACAATCGGTAACTGTTGACTAATACCCGAATTCATAGTCATTGCTTGAGGACCTTATGCCTATATAAATATAAAGGATTCCTTCTTCTTCGGAACTATGAATACGGGTATAAGAAACATCGCCTGGGGATGCTGCCTCAATTTGAAACGGTTTTTAGCCAACACCAAGCAACAAACTTGGCTTTTGTTCAGTAGAAACGGGCTTTAATTAGTGAAACCACTCCCAGAGGCATAGGAAAAGTATTTTGCTCTTAGAGTAGAAGGTAGATCATTAAAATGGAAGTAAGCCAAAAATCTGAAAAAAGTGAGTGAATGGTTAAAATTGTTTGACATTTTTTGTAGACAGGCCAAAAAAGCAGCAGGTTGGCAGCTCTGACTGGAAGGGTGTTTCCTAGAATATACCCTTGGAAGTATACAGAACCGATTTTTAGTACTTGAAAGACCATATATTTTACTGGAGGCAATAAATGTACTGGAAATTCCATTGTTAGAACTAAAAATTTAAGTATTTTACGTAAAGTCCTACAAATATTCAAAATAAGTGAAAGTACCCCGATAGGTAATTTGTCCGCAGAAAAAAGCAGGGAAAATACCAGGACTCTTTAATTCAGCTTAGAAAGTAATGCTGTCAACCAAAAACTTAGGAACCAAAGTGAAAATTTAGGAATGTTATATAAAATCGTTCGACTTTTTTTAGTAGATATTGTTGAAAAAGATGACAGCTCTCCCAAGGCTTCCCCCAATGTCCCCCGAAACGAGTATTTTTTTGTATTCCAATATACAGTATCATAGAAATACGCAATATTTTCAGTGAGAACAATTTAAGAGGAAATTCCACAAATTTAATATTGCTGGTAACACTCTAAAGAACTGAAAATATCAGTATACTGTATTATTGTTTTTTAGCAAAACTGTTTTTTGCAGCCCAATTTGAACCGATAGGGAATGACGTAAAATTGATGAAGTACCTCCTGGATTCTGATGTTATCTAATATTGCCTAAAATCAATAAAATTTCAGTTATTTCAAGAAAATCTTGACTAATTTTCCCTTCGATACTCATGTTCCAAAAAAAATAGAAGTTTGTTAGTTCTGTTTTAGAGTGATTGTCATATTTTTTGCTCGAGAATCGCGTGATGCCAATCCTAATATCTGTGATTGAAGTAAATCTCTTTCCAGATCGACTTTTGCTTGTTCAGCAACAATCCTTGCTCTATCCGCCACTGATCGTCGCATTTCGGCACGTAGATTATCACGACTTGCCCTAAGCATTCCACGTTCTTCAGACAATTTCTCCTGTTGAGCGCCAAGCATTTGACGCATTTGACGTAACACATCGAGATTAAGTCGTGCTGTTTCACGACGCATCGAGGATAACGACCATTCGTCAGGTCCAGAGAGTGGTGATACAACATCCGAAGGTTCTGCCTCCTCGGGGGATGTGGAATCTCGTGTATTTCGGGCACGTTTTCCAGCCAACATAACACGTTCTAAGTTATTAACACGTATCCAAAGATTATATTCTCGATCTTTATAACTGTAAGCCATCTTTTCTAAATTCATCAAACGATCTAAAAGTTTTTTCACTTCCGTTTCGGCGGATTTTGATTTCTCTTCTAACATTGTTGTTGTTGTTGTAGGTATTGATGATGTCATGGCGGTTTCTGTTGTTGTTGAAGGTATTGATGTCGTCGTGGCCGTTACTGAAAATAATTATTGAACCCTCACACATCTCACTCAATAACATCAAGAGAGTACATTTTTTTTTTTAATTAAAGTAACAACTCCCCTTTTTGTACGCCATGTAGCTAGTAGTTTAGTCAGCAAAAACAATATTGCTTTCTCTCTCTCTCTTTTAATTTTATTTCCCCCTCTCCTTTTTTTTTATTCTAGTGTTATTTCGAAGTTTTCAACGATCAATACCTTTGATATTTCAATTATCTGATTCAAATCTTGAATGCAAAAGGAGGAGGAGTTAGTGATTGGAAATAAAGTAACTTTTTTAGTCTATACAATCTAAATAAATGGGAATGTGTGGAAACATTTGCAACAATAATATGTCCAAACAACAACAATACTAATAACAAAATAATTTTATTAATTATTATTTAAAATCCCCAAATGAGTATAAAGAATTTGAGAGTTAAGTATAATTAATATAATACTATATCCCCATTTGGGGATCTCTTTATAAAAAGTCAATCATTAGAAATAGATTTTTTTTTTATATTAATAGATAATTAATACAATTCTATATCCCCATTTGGGGATCAATACTTTCTAAAATACTAGACCCCCCATTATTAGGATATTCAAAAAGAACAATATTCTCTTTTTTTTATATTAAAATCTGAAATCTCTCGTTAAAATATGAAATCCCCATTTGGGGATATCTATAAAAAAAATTTATCCGTTTTCACTCCTCACTTTCCATACCATATAAAAATATATAGGCCTTCATACCAAATTAAAAATAGTTAAAAATTAAAGATATATATTTTTAATTGGATTTATATATCCCCAAATGGGGATTTTATATTTCAAAGAGAATTTCTATAAATTAAAAATAAAATTTGAAATTTTTTTTTTATTATTATTTTTAATGATATCCTCAAATGAGGATATATTTTAATTATTTAATTAAATTCTAGCTAAGACACATCTGAAGAAGACCTAAACGTACATATTTAAAAGTTAAAATTGTTTTTTTTTATAAAATAAATTAATTTTTTTTTTTTAATTGAATAATTCAATTAAATTCTAATTCACATCCGAAGAAGACCGAAACGTATGTAAAAATAAATTATAATATTTATTAAAATAAAATTATAAATGAAATTTTTTTTTTAATTAATAGGCCTATTTTAAATCAGATGAATTGATTTTTTTTAATTTGTAGACCCTGAAGAAGACCGAAACGTGTGTAAAAATAAATTATATTTTTTATTAAAATAAATTTATAAAAGAAACGGTTTTTTTTTTAATTAATATTTCAAATCGAATGATTTTGATTTACACACGAAGAAGACCGAAATGTTTTTTTTTTAAACAAATCAAAAAATATTTATTTATAAATTTTATTTTTTTCACTTATAATATAATTTTATCTCTTGTCGTTGAAATTTTCAAAAAAAAAAAAAAAATAATAATAATAATAATAACGCTAAATACGTTTGTTGTTATTCAAGTTGGATATAATCCATAAAAATACAAATTGAGAAGGTAAAAAAAAGGGAAGAAGTAGAAGAAGAAGGTAAGAAGCTAGAGAGAGAAAGGGAAAGGGAAACCAATATGGGTTGTTGCCTGCCTGCCCGCAAAAAGAGGATCGTAAAAAGAAACTTTATTTATACATAAAAAAAAAGAAGGCTTTGATAAAGAGAGAAAAAAAAAAACAGGCTAGCCAACCAACCAATATTGCATGTTTTTTTTTATAAGGATTTAAGCTGTAAAAATTGCACAATTTGTTGTTGTTGTTGTTGTTGCATCAATGGATGGAAGAGAGAAGGGAAATAATCCGACCCCCCCCCCTTCATAAGGGAGTTTAAATTTTTCTAGTTGGATAAAAAAATAAAATAAAAACACGGCGGTGGGTTATAAATAGTTTCTCTTCAAATGCTATAATAATAATAATAATAATAATAGAAAAAAAAATTTATTTTTTATATCATCCCCTATTCTTCATTTTATCCTTTTTTTTTAATTAAATTTTTAATACCTTTTTCGGCTACTGCGGGGGTTAGAATTTTATTTAATTAATTTACAATAGCGATGGCTACCGGAGGGACGTTCCACACGCCGATTACTCGAGTTCACCAATGCCGAACTTTAGGCATCGCAATGATTGTAGTGACTAGCTACCCGGGGGCCCTCCTTCCCTCCCGTGCCCGAATAATTTTGAATATTATAAAAAAAAATTATTAATTTTCAAGTCACCAAATGGGGATTTCATATTTCAAAAAAAAATATGGATTTTAATTTATTTATTTATTTTTTTATCAGACAAATTTAAGTATTAAATTAAAATTAAATTATAAAAAAAAAATATTAATTTTTAAGTCCCCAAATGGGGATTTCATATTTCAAAAAAAAAAATGGATTTTAATTAATTTTTTTTTTTTTTATTATTAGAAGAATTTAAGAATTAAATTTCTTATTTTAAATAATATTTATTTGTTTATTTCTTTATTATTTATTTATTTTTTTTTTTTTTGAATTATAAATCTCCATTTGGGTTCCAGTAGTCAAAAGATTAAAATTCTAATATAAAAAAAAATCTATTCAATAATTAAAAAGTTCAATTTTAAGTACCCAAATGGGGATTTTATATTTAAAACAAAATTTGGATTTTTAATAATATTTAATTTTTTTTTTTATAAACTCTATTAGAAATCTATTTGAAAAAAATTTGGGAATTAAGTAATAAACATTTTTTTAGCTGCAAATCCCCAAATGAGGATTTCTTATTTTTAAAGAATAATTAAGAATTTCTTAGAGAGAGAAAGAGATCCCCACCTCTTAAATGAATATAAAAGTACTTAATTTAAAAACAAAATGTACTCTCTTTTTTAATTTAATATAAATAATGATTTGATAAATAAGACTTGTTATAATATCATAATTAATATTAAAAAAAAATTTTCTGACGTTTCGAATATTTTCTGGAAAAATATCTAGTAATTTTAGACAACCTGTTGTTTGCAACAAATTAAAATAAATATTGAAAATTTTATTGTATATATGTATGGGGTGACACAGCACACAACTTTACCATATCTTCGGTAAGTGAAAGTGTAGTTCTGTGCTTGTCACACCATACATATTATATACAATAAACTTAGAAAAATATTTTGTTACCATGGCATTCAATATATGAAGTACAAGAGTAAAAGAGTACTTCAAACAATTTTGAAGGCAAAATGGGATTATACATTTTAAAGAGCATCTAAAAAATAATTGATTTTATGAATTTTAATTAAAATCCTTTGAAAAGATTTTGAGAAAATCGAAAAAAAACTGAAAAAGTACATCAATAAAGTACTAGTACTCTTTGGTTGATTTTAGTGAAAAGCTTATTTTCGAGCGTCAAGAAGGTAACTAATTTAAATATAAAATCTCAACTACCTAACTGATTTTGTTCTTGAGATACAACAAGTTATATAACCAGTTTCGACCAATTTTAACCTAAGAGAGTAACATGCTACCGAAACATCAGAAAATATTTGATTTTTTTATTTTTATATTTAAAATTTAAAATAAGTCTTATTTAACAAAAATTAATAATAATAATATAAAATAAATTAATAAATAATCCAAATAAATAAATAAACCATGATTAATTTAGAAAGTGAAAGGAAGAGTGAAGAAGAGTGTTAAAAATTAAAATTAAGTACTTTTATAAATATATTTATACAACAACAACAATCATAATCATAAACTATTTTTTTTTTTATAATTATTCTTTGATTTGATTTGATTTTTTTTTTTAGTATAATATTAATTAAAACTAAAATGAAATGGACACAGGGGCTTTTGTTATTTTGTTTCTCTTAAATAAACAAAAGAGGCTTTTGTTTTGTTTGTTGCAAAAAGGAGAGAGAGAGAGGTAGGGCATTCATTCATTTATCCACACACAACAACAACAACACATAGGGGGTGTGAGAAAATAAAGTTGAAATGTTAAATAAAACAAATTTCATTTTCTTAAAGCTTTAATGCCTCTCCCTCTCTCTTTCTTTCTTTCTAATATTAAATAAAAGTTTTTTTTCTTCTCCCCCCCCCCCCCCCTTAAAAATTATTTGGTTTTTTAAAGTAAAAAAAACCCCCCCGGTCGGCCCCCGCGCCGTGTGGGGTAGGAGGGGGGGGCGCTCCTACTCCCCCAGCCCCGGGGGGAAATAAAAGTTAATTTAATTGAAATGATTTTATCAACAACAACAACACCAACAAAAATGTATTTACATTTAAATGAATGGCGGGAAAATTCAAAATAATAACGTTATTATTAAAGATTTATACATTTCTCTTGTTTTGATGATGAGTGATAGAATAATCTATATATGGCTGGATTCAGTATTTAATAAAGTATTATCCTCACCAATATTTGTTTATTTTTCTGGTCAAATTTGGAATTTGGTTAATTTAAATGATTGGCGGTAAAATTCAAAATAACGTTAAACATTTCACTCATTTTGAAGGATGTGAAAAATAATCTATGGCTGGAAAATATCTATGGCTGGATTCAGTATTACCCTCACCAATATTCGTTTATTTTTCTGGTCGAATTTGGAATTTGTTGAATTTTAATGATTGGCGGTAAAATTCAAAATAACGTTAAATATTTCACTCATTTTGAAGGATATGAAAAATAATCTATTTAAGGCTGGATTCAGTATTTAATAAAGTATTACCCTCACCAATATTCGTTTATTTTCCTGGTCATATTTAGCGAATTTAAATGAATGGCGGGAAAATTCAAAACAGTTTCGTTGTTTTTTTTTTTAAATATATTTCATTCGTTATGCTGGTTATTATTATAATAATCTACACTGTGTATATATGGCTGGATTCTGTAATTAATAAAGAAATCTCCCCCCCCCCCCAATATTCATTTCTCTATCTTCTTGGAGTTATTAAATAATTAACAAAAAAATAATTATTAAAATATTATAAAAATTTAATCATTTTTAATTATTTGGTGAATTTAAATGAATGGCGGTAAAATTCAAAATAATAACGTTAAATATTTCACTCATTTTGAAGAATGTGAAAAAATAATCTATATCATGGCTGGGTCTAGTAATTGATAAAGAATATCCCCCACCAATATTCATTTCTCAATCATCTCAGGATAATTAATTAAAACAAAAATTATTATTAAAGTTTTATAAAAATTTTGCAATTTTTTTCCACGTTTTCTTATAAGAATAAATATAATAATATTTATATGGCTGGAGTCAGAAATAATCAAGGAGTTACACCACAAATATTCGTTAACCAATCTTCTCTAATATTGGAGTTTTTAATTAATTAATAATAAGATTAAAATTTTTATTCAATTTTTTAAATCCATTTTCTTTCAAGACGTTCCCATTTTGTTTTTATTCTGACAATAATGGGTACAGTTGGGGAATCTCATCCTCAGTCTAATTATAAATGAATCGATTTTCTATTACATTTCAGTTACAGGCTCTAACGCGCTCAAAATGTGCGAAAAAAAACACAATTAACCCAAAGCATTTGGTTTTTTGGGTATGTAAATAAATTAAATAACTTTTCACTAAGAAACTAAATTATAGATAAAAATCATTGTGTGGTTTTATGAAACCACGATGCAAGTGAAACTTTTTTTCGGACCGTAGACGTTTAACTGAAAATTTTCAGAAAATTATTCAATTAAGGGTATTAAAATCGCGTTTTTAATCTTAACTTAATAATTGGAAAATGGGAAATCAATAGACGCATGTTAAAAACTGAGAACAATATTTATTTAGCAATTGAAGATTTGAATCATTTTAAATTATTTTAAAAATTATATTTTATCAATTTAAAAATTGAATAATTAAATCTCATAATTATTTTTTTCTAATTCGTCATTTATATTAAATTTCAACTTTCCTATTTTTGTCGTCACGGCTTGTGACGTCATGGCTAGTAACGTCACGGCATTTGACGCCACGGCTTGTATCGCACCATGCTGATAGAAGAGCGAAAAAATTTGAGGCCATCAAATAAAAGTTTCACTATAATTGATATAAAAATCAAAATATACATTTTATTAACTTTTGAATTTAATAATTGTGATATGAAATTAAAAATAAATAAAAATAAAATAGAATTGTGACATTAGGGTGATTCACAACAATTTTAATTTTTTGATAAACTAAATACTTGTTTCTAATTTTTCTTTTTTTGTTTTTAATTAACAATTTTAATATCTTCTACGAATTAGGGTTAAATAAAAAGGTCAAAGAGATTCATTAATATTAATTTAAATCCGAGAGAGAGTTTAATTGATCACTCACGATCATTTATATTGATAAAATTTCGAAAAAAAAAAATGAGCCGTGGAGAGGATGGGGCTAATAATTTTAGAAGAAAAGAATTATAATTCAACCAATTGTATAAGACTAGTTGCATGCAACCTGGTTGTATGCAAAACTAGTTTTATTGATTAAAATCTGTTCGAAAAATAATAATAATTTAGTGAAATAGGCTTTAAAATAAATAAGCATATTTCGGGGATGGAGGATTTTTTTTATATAGAGGCCACAAGAGATAAAATATCAAAATGTTTTTTTTTTTTTTTGGCGTTCTATCAATGACATTTGCTATATGCCCTTATCTAGAAAATTATTAATATTATTCAACAAATGTTATCCAATATGGCACAAGGGAGAGATATAAATCCACCCTCATCTCCTTTCCCATAAAATGAAACTTATTATGTATTTAATTCTTGATACCAAACATACACAGATTATTACACTAAATCACGCCAAAAGGGTAAATAAAATTTTTTTTTTAATAATTGATAATTCTATAAAAGTAAAAATTGCTTGAGTTTTTCTATATTCAACTATGAATTCAACCATATATGTAGATTATGACAACAATAAGGAAAATTAATAAATTTTTATAAAATTTGAGCATTAATTTTTCTATTAATTAATCAATAATTTACGAATCAAAAGAGTCAGATAAACGAAAACAGAAGGATCTTATTTCTTATTTGACTCCGAAACCAAACATATATAGAATAATCTTCAGAATAGGGTGTAAATTAACAAACTTTAATAAAATTTCTCGTTAATTTTTGTTTTAAATAATCAATAATTCAAAAACTACAAGACTCAATCAAACGAAAATAGAAGCAACTTATTACTTATTTAATTCTGAATCCAACGATATATAGAATATTGAACTAAACCCTGTTATAAGAGAACTTTAAAAGACCAGCTAATTTAAGTAAAAATAGAAAATAAAACATTAAATATTGACCTTTTTGCCTCTGGTCAATTAAAAACAAGGTATTTTGGGGGCGTATAAACTTGGACAATTTGTAAATAGAGAGAGATTTATTAGAGGAAGGGAAGAAGGGGGGAAGGCAGTCAGCAGACAGGCGGATTAGTATGGAGAAATGCCGTTAGATGTCAGGGTCATTCAGGTATTCCTATTCATTACATACACCTGTCTCTTTCCCTCTCCCCCTCTCTCTCTCCTTCTCTTTCCTACCCCACACACACACACACACACATTCTTTGGCATCCTCTTTCTCACTCTCTCTCCTCAGAGTTGCGTGTTTTGTTTTCATTCAAAATTTTTTGGATCGCGTTTATATGTTGGTAATGATGATGATGATGATGACGTTAAGCGCCCACAGAACATCGCATTGCATTTTTTTTTTTACTTGAAAGTTAATTTAACATCCTGTCGTTTAATAAATAAATAAGCAAATTATTGTAAATAATAACGGTTAATAAAAAAATAATTAAATCCTCAATTTTACTTATAAGATAATAATATTATAGACTTATAACTGACATTTAAGGGGCTACGGGAGCGAAGTGGTTAACGCATGTTTTTCCCCCTAAGATGGCGTTGTGTGTCATGAAAAGTATGCCCAAATATCAAGTAATTCCAAAATTTGCCAAGAGATGTCAGAATGGTAGCTAATAATATTTAGATTTGGTTGATTTCCATTGATCTTTTAACAATAAATGTTATTATATATTATGTATCTTTTATAAAAGCATAAAAATATACTAAATATAGGCTATTAGGGGATCGGCTGTTAGACTAGCCTGCCATCTATTGCAAGAATGCTGAACTCAATTGACAGATGATTTTTAAATAAATCATCTAAGCTTATTTTAAAAATTTCTTAATTAATATGTGATTAATAATAACAATAAATTCATTTTTAAATTTAAAAAAAAATTAAAGATTATTGGGACAGATTGTTTTTTTGTATTTGCTTGATAACAAAAAAATTAATTTCCATAATTTTTTAATAAGTTATTAAAAAAAATTATAGCTCGATGTCCCAATAATCTCTTATGAATTTAATTCATTAAAAAAAAAACGGCATTGAAAAATTTCTTATAATAGTCTAGATTTTTTTAAAAGTACGTTTAGACGTCGCTCCTGAACCCCCTTAAAGCAGTCAAAGTCAGATAGGGTCTTCCATCGATAAAACTAAAAAAACACAGGAGTAAATTGCATGTTATAAGCTGATAATAGCAAAACCGAAATATACATTTTATCCATTTTTAATTGTTTAATTTAAATATGAAATTTGAAAATTATCATGTAAAGGAATTTTGAAAAAATTAAAGAATCACAAAAATCCACCATATCTAAAAAATAGGGTGTTTTTTTTGAAAAAATACAATTCAAAAGTTAGTTATAATTTAATTTTGAATAGATTTTATGTGTATAAATTTTCTTTCAGAATATAAATAACGAAATTTTAAACAAAAATATAAAAAAATACAAGAGTAAAGTGTTTGATAGGGGGATGAAAATACAAAAATCAAAATATACATTTTATCTGACTTCATTTATCAAATTGGCATATCGAATATCAAAAAAATCTACTGCACCGATTTTGATTAAATTAAAAAAAAGTGATGTTTCTCAAAAATTCAAAATATCTCGAAACGAATGATTTTTGTGAAAAAGTTTATATTATAAAAATTATTTGAAATTCAATTTAAAATATTTTTTATTTAGATAATTTTTCTTTAAGAATATAAATAACGTAATTATAAACAAAAAGGTAAAAAAATACAAGAGTAAAGTGTATGATAGGGGATGAAAATAAAAAATTCGAAATATACATTTTGTCAGTTTTTAATTATCTATTTTAAATATTTAATATTAATCAAATCGGTTAAATAGATTTTGAGGTAAATAAAAAAAAGTAAAAAATGATAGAGGTAAAGTGTCCCTTCAGGTTGGTGGATTTTAGTCAAATTAATTCTGATTTAGTAAAATGAGGTTATATATTGCGTACAAACGCAAAAAACAAATTGCAAACAACCCTTGAGGCCAAAGAAGGTTAATGAGCGAAGTGAGGCAATCCAATTGGCTAAAAATATGAAGAGTATTCAAGGTAAAAAAAAAAAAGTAATATAACGTAACAAACAGCAGAGACGTTAATTCAGTTTGGTATTTGAAATATTCTATCTCTTAAGTTGATTAGATGACAAATAGTTGCTGATTGAATTCCCACTCCGAGAGACAGACACACACACACACGTGTGACATCACGCCACTGAGAGTTGATTGGTCAGCTGATGGCGGCCATGACACGTCACTCTTTATTTCTTAAAAATATCTGATGCAAGTCAAATCTTATCTTTTCTACTTTATCAGCAAAAACTTTGATTTATATTGATATATGGAAGTCTAAAATCATCCCAAAGGGATTCTCTATATTTAAAAAAAAATCCAATAAAAATCGGTCAACTAGTTTCGGAGTTAATGCGTTACAAACATTTATTAAAATAATTAGAATTATTAAATAATTGTTGGTTTAATTAATTTCTAAATTCAATAATTAAATTTAAATAATCTTTTTTTATTTATAATTAAATAATAAATTTTAAAAGAAATAATTCTGCAAATATTTAACGCATTTTTATGGGATTTTTTTTAATGTTAAGAGAATTTGGCGTTGTTGGATTTAAATTTGGTGTTTATTTTCAGAAAAACAAGGGTGTTTGGAATTAAAATTGACGTAGTAAAAAAATAATGAATGAATCAGAGAGATAAGTGACGTCAGCAAAACGTCTGGGCAAAAATAAAATGACATTCATCTTTCAGAATCAAATCACGATTCTTTGGATGGACCAACCCCCCCCCCCACTTATTTCCCCACTTAATTATTATTATTAATCAATTTATTATGAATTTAATATTTGATCTATCCAAAAAAGACAATAATTAAAATAAATTCGATTGTTGTAATATTCTTTATAAATTAGATGACATTATTAATTAACAATAAATTTTATTTGTTTATATTTTTAACAACAATAAAAGATTTAATTAGATTTTATTCACAAATTAATAATAACAATTAATTTAATTATTGTTTCTAGTGTAGGCTATTAACTTGGAAACTAATTGACGTATTTTCATGGGATTTTTTTTTTTCAAGTGTGGAAAATTTTCATTGATGTTAGTCAAGAAGTGAAGCGACTCAGAACAAGCAAGAGATAAAAAAAGGTGATTTTGCAAATTCTTATGCTGTCTCATTTACAATCAAAATGATCCGAATTTTTATTTAAAAAAAAAATACATTTCTGGCTGCTTTTTAAATTAATTATTTGTGAAATATAATTAAATGTTCTTCCTAATTAATTAATAAATATAATTTGATATAATTAATTGTTGAAAATAAATAATATCATTTTAATTTTTAATTAATTAATTTGTTTTTGTATTTATATTAACTCGGCAACTAATCAACCGATTTTGATGGGATTTTTTTTAAATTGAATAAAATTTCCAGAAGATGATTATGAGCTTGGTATATTTTGCTAAATATTCAAATAGGTGTCTAGAATTAAATATAATACCCAACTATTAGGTGATTTGTTTAGTATTTTTCCATTCTTTTGATGATGTTATGTATGAATGGCCTCCACCGGATTCCAGTAGAGGTAGGTTTTTATCTACTCGATGTTTCTATGAAGCCGGCGACCTCTTGCATGCATGACTATCTCTTTCTCTTTCTTTCTCACCTGTTCTAAGTAAAGCCGTTCCGATTGGCTGGTGAGTGTCACGCCATCCATCTTTCAACCAATCAGCGATGATTACGTAGAGACGAGCCCACTCTCTCTCTCTCTCTCTCTCTCTCTCACTCATTCTATTAAAAATAGCGCCGTACTCTGTGTATGAGAGTAAGAGAGAGAAGAAATTCCGCATTTCGTTCGTTTCCTATTAGTTTTTTTTTTGTCTATCTATCTGTCTATCCTTTTTATTTTTAGTTGCTTACTAGATTGAACCTGACCTAATTTATATAATAATTTTTAGTTGACGTTTTTTTTTTCGTTCGTTTCGCATAATCATGTTTTTGTAATAAATGTTAATAACTATAATTTGAGTATTTAAAGGAGTTTGGTATTTTCTGATATCGACTAGAACAGGTAATGAATTAAATTAAAAGTTTATAGAACTCTAGCGTTTAGGATAATTATTAGAAAATAATATAATAATCTATATACGGTTGGATTCAGCATTTAATAGAGAATAAGTCCAGCAAGGCTCGTTGATCAATGTTTTTTAACTACGGAGATATTAAATAATAAATAAAAAATTAACGTTAAAATTTCGTAAAATTGTTTTTATTTTTATTTTTTTTACCCTCTTAAATGGAGAGTAGTATAATATTGTATATATTAATGGATAAAGAATTTAATAGAGAATAATACCGTCACAGTTTCTTATCATTCACTCTTTTAGTTTTAGAGTTATTAATCAATTAAGATAGAATTTTACGTTAAAATTCTATAAAAATATTTGAATTCAATTTTTTTTTATCAACTCTGATAGGGATTAGTATAATAATCTATATATGGTTGGATTCAGAATTTAATAGATAATATGTCCAGCAAAGCTCGTTTATCGATCTTTTTTAATTACGGAGATATTAAATAATAAATAAAAAAATTAAAGTTAAAATTTCATAAAAATTTTTTTATTTTTAATTTTTCACCCCTTTAGTAAGAGGGTGGTATAATATTGTATATATACATGGGTAAAGAATTTAATAGAGAATAATACTATTCCATTTTCTTTTCTCTCACTCTTTTAGTTTTTTAGTTATTAATTAATTAAGGTAGAATTTTACGTTAAAGATTTTTTAAAAAACTTTTATTTTCAATTTTTTCCCCCTCTTATATAGTAGTGTATATATAAATGGGTAAAGGATTTACTAGAGAATATTGTGGTACTATTCTAATTAATCTGAGCAATCTAGTTGATGAGTTATTGAATAATTAATACAAAAATTACTTATTACTAAATAAAACTTTTTAGTTTATAATTTTTTAACACCCTGTGATGGAGGGTTGGTATGAAATATTAATATAAATATGGATGGAATCAGTCTTTAACAGGGAATCATTTCAACAAATTTCATTTTTGTATCTTTGTTATTATTCGTGTTATTAATTAATTATAAAAACTGTTAAATAATTATTTTGTTCATTTTTTAGACCGTTGCCATGTCGTTAATATTCATCAGACAATTTTCATTGACATATTGTTATTTGGGGGAAATTCACGCCCTTTTTAAATATATATGAATTATTCTGCTATCCCTTCTCGTTTAAGAGATTTAAGAGAGCAAAGGGAGATAGAGACAGTTTTAAATAAAGTTGTTATTCTGCAAGCCACATCTCTCTCTCCCTTTGTTCGACAAATGTTAATAATAGATCCCGATAGCCTCTAACAAATGCCGGTGTGCAGAGATTGTCAGGTAGAGGCAGGCGCGTATTCCCCCAGGGGCGTGAAAAGAAAGAAAAGCTTGTAAATTTCAAGGGAAAAAGAGCAAAAGAGAGAATTCTCCCTCCTCCACTACCCAGAGGTCACTCACTCCCTTTCTTAATTAATTAATTAACTTTGGGAATACGAATAAATATTTCCCTCTCTTTTTTTCAAAGAGTAAATATAAAAAAAGAGGCTTCGTAAAATATGACTTGCTTCTAAAAAAAAAAAAATCTTTTCAAAAGAGGTAATAATGTTTATTTTATTTTTTAATAAAATTAAAAAAAATAAACATTCCCTTCCGTAAAGGTGAAATAAACAACAAAAAAAATTTTTCTTTAATATACAGGTGTATATTTTTAACGTTAATTTTTAGATTAATTAATTAATATCTCTAATATTAATAGATATAGAAAAACGAATATTACAGAGTTTGATTCTATATTTAATTCTGAACTCAGCCATATATAGAATATCATACTACTTCCAATGCAAAGAGGTGAAAAAATTAAAAATAAATAAACTTTTAATGATTTTTAACGTTAATTTTTAGAATACTTATTCTATTAAATATTCGACTGTCTGATTAAATCTGAATTCAGTCATGTATTATGATTATTATATCATCGCTTATTGATAAAAAAAAAAAAATATTAATTATATTTTCATTTTGATTTTATTCATATCACTTTATTTAAATTTATTTAGAGTTTAATAAACAGGTAGTTAAAAGCTAAAGGACATTTTAATAAAAAAACGAAATATATTCAATAAAGGAAAATTAAACAAATAAAATAAATAAATATTTAAAAAAACTAAAATAATATTGAAGTTTTAAAAATATGAAGTTAAATCAGGAATTAATCAAGAAATAAAGATTCAAGCCCAAATTTGTGTCATAATTCATTCTTTGATTGATAAAAGCAGAAGAATTGGAGCCATTCAAAAGGGAATTCGATCAACGATCCTCTTTATGGTATCAAAGCCCTATCGTATCCCTCTGAATAAAGTGAATTTCCAAAGATCTCGTAAATGCGAACATTTCTTTAAAAATGAAGGTAGGGGGTAAAAATTAAGTTTGATTATTTTTCATTTTTCTTTACAACTTTTTTTAATAATCTATTCGTTGGTCCAAATATTAGAGTTATAAAATAATTAATTTAAAAATTAACGTTAAAAATCAATGAAATTTAGAAATTTTTATTTTTTTCACCCCCTTCTATGGAAGAGAATATAATAATATATATATGGCTGAATTAAGTATTTAATAGAGAACAAGTGCACCAATGCTCGTTTGTCCATCTATTCTAATATTAAAGTTCTAGACTAATTAATATGAAAATTAACATTAAGAATCGATAAATGTTCGTTAATTTTGACTTATTTCACCCCCTTCTGTAGAAGAGAATATAATAATCTATATATGGCTTGATTCAGTATTTAATAGAGAACAAGTGCACCAATGCTCGTTTGTCCATCTCTTCTAATATTAGAGTTGTAGATTACTTAATTACAAAATTAATTTAAAATCGATAAATTTTCATTAATTTTTAATTATTTCACCCCCTTCTATGGAAGAGAATATAATAATATATATATGGCTGGATTCAGTATTTAATAGAGAACCAGTGTAGCAATGCTCGTTTGTCCATCTCTTCTTATATTAGAGTTATAGATTACTTATTACAAAAACCAGCGTTAAGGAACTATTAAAAATTTTACTTTTTAATTTTTTCCACCCCTTTGTATGGGGTTTAGTATAATAATATATATATGACTGGAAGCAGGTTTTAACATAGAATAAAGCCAGTATTATCGATTATGTCTATCTATTTAACTATTTGCGTTATTGATTAATCAATATAGAGATTAATATTAAAAATTTCAATAATTTGATTAATTTTAATTTTCCCCCCTCTGTGACGTGGTTTGTATATGTTGTAGAATAACAAAAAAACATGGAGGATAAGAGCAATATCTCATTTTATGTCCAACTTTTCCAGTTTTATATTTATTAATTAATTAATATACAAATTTTTAGTGAAAAATAAAAATCAATCATTTTCAAGACGTTGTCATTTTTTCGGCTTTCATCTCACAACAATTGTTTATCTATTGTTGAATTCAGAATTTAATCCTCTTTTAAATGATCAAAGAGTCATTTTTCTATCTCTTTTCAATTACGAGCTATAAAGCGTCAAATATTTTTTCGTAACATTTTTTTACGTCATTCAATATTAATTAAAAAAAAATTTTTTTCATGTATATTGACAAATTTAGGGTTGTGATAACATAAAAATAAAAATTTATCCATACACATTTATTTTTGTATATTTGACCTTGAATAATTTTTTTTAGAGTGATAAATTGTTAAGCTAACAGATATAAAAATGTTTAAAATTTTGATTATCATATATACGTTTATTTTCGTGTCTGTGTGTCTGTCTACATGTGTGTGTGTGTGTGTGAATTTCAAATTAACGTCAAGTGACTTTTTTATGACAGGTATTATTATTATTAATATTATTAATATTCAAGTATACTCCATTACAAAAACATCATTAAATTTTTGCCTAATAAGTAAACCTCATTTTAAGGATGTTGTATTCTTTGATCTTATAAAATAAAAATTTATTTTCAATTTAAAAAATCAATCTGTACCAGAATATTTTAGAAATTTTGGAAAAAAGAAAAAATTTAACGTTACAAATTTATTAATTTTTTTTTTGTTTGAATTTTTTAACCCTCATTGATTAAGGTTAGTTTAATAATCTATATATGGTTAGATTCAGGATCAAATAGAGAAAATTCATTTTTGTTTGTTAGTCTAACTCTTTTAATAGTGGAGTTATTGATCAATTAATATAAAATTTAACGTTAAGAATTTATTAAATTTTTGTTTTTTAATTTTTTTTAACCTTCTTTGAAGGAGGTTAATATAATAATCTATATATGGTTAGATTCAGAATCAAATAGAGAATAAAATTATTTTTTGTTTGTTTGTCTATCTTTTCTATTACTGGAGTCATTGATCAATTAATACAAAATTTAATGTTAAAAATTTATTCAATTTTTTTTTATTTTAATTTTTTTAACCCTTTTTGATGGAGATTATTAAAATAATCTATATATGGTTAGATTCAGAATTAAATAGAGAATATAAACCATTTTTTTGGTTTATCCAACTTTTCTATTATTAGAATTATTGATCAATTAATACAAAATTTAACGTTAAAAATTTATTGAATTTTTTTTATTAAAATTTTTTTAACCCTCTTTGAAGGAGGTTATTAAAATAATCTATATATGGTTAGATTCAAAATTAAATAGAGAATAAATTTATTTTTTGGTTGTTTGTCTATCTCTTCTATTACTGGAGTTATTGATCAATTAATACAAAATTTAACGTTAAGAATTTATTAAATTTTTGTATTTTAATTTTTTTTAACCGTCTTTGAAGGAGGTTAATATAATAATCTATATATGGTTAGGTTCAGAATTTAATAGAGAATAAAAACAATTTTTTTTTGTTTATCTTACTCTTCTATTATTGGAATTATTGATCAATTAATACAAAATTTAACGTTAAAAATTTATTCA
The DNA here is from genome assembly GCA_023213315.1 of Euborellia annulipes. Lineage (NCBI taxonomy): Eukaryota > Metazoa > Arthropoda > Insecta > Dermaptera > Anisolabididae > Euborellia > Euborellia annulipes. The sequence goes on along the minus strand of JAKCPI010001591.1, from coordinate 25,135 downwards.
ATTTTTTTTAATAAAATTTTTTTAACCCTTTTGGATGAAGGTTAGTATAATATAACCATTTAGGTTGAATTCAGAAATAAATAGAGAACAAATTCAATTTGAGAACAAAAATAACATAATCCCCTTTTCTATGAAAATGCGCTATTTATAAAAAAAACAATTCGATTACTCTCAATTTTATTACACATCCGTATTACTTTAATTGGCGAGACTTTTTAAGATCAAACTCTCTCGCCTGGTCCACACATAAAATTGAAGAAGAAGGAAATAAAGAGGACAGCAACAAGTGCAAAATAAAATTAACTCACAGAGAGAAAGGAAGGAAGGATAAACGAACACTTTTTTTTTTTTATTATTCCTCTACTGATCTTGACTCACATTGCAGTCAATGACGTCATTGGGAGTCTATCTCTCTTTCCCATTCTATTAATTGGACATGTCCTTCCTACTCTCTTGTTACGAGAGGAATGAAATGATAAATAACATTCACGTTTAATAAGAATACCAGAGAAGAATATCAATTAGATTAAATAGAAAGAAGAAAAAAAAAAAAAGAGAAAGAGATTTATCGTTTGTTATATTCTTTTACTAAAGGGCGAATTTTTCCTCTAAAAAAAAAATTAAAAAATTTGTATACATCGGGTAATCGAACCCACGACTTTTGAGTTTATGTAATTAATTAATTGTTGAATTTTAATTAAAATTAATATTAAGTTTAATTCGTTTTAATTAACAACAAATTTAAAATTATGAATTTAATAACAATCAATTTGTTAACAATGATTACTTTGTTAAAAGAATTTAATTAAAACATTTCAAAAATAAAAATTAATTTTTTTTTATCAATTTCTAATTAATTTTTCAATTTTTGAAATTTCATGGAATTGATTTAGTCATTTTAAGGGAAAATAATAGTGCAAATTATTTTTATTTTTTTTTTTTCCACTTTTTCTCATTCACACTCACATTCATACACACATTCATACAGTCTTTTCGGCAACTCAGGCCATTTAAGACTTTGACGATAACCGTTGTAAGGAATATATTTATAGTGGGGTCAGGCATTTCTATTTAAGCCATCTGGTGCAAATTATTAAAAAAAAAAAAATCAAGTACAAACAGGAACTGAACACACTCCCTTTCAGTTCATAATAATTAATTCATTATATATTATCTATTTGAGGAATTTATTTAAAATTAATATTTTTATTTTTAATTAAGCTTTAATTTTTGTTAATTGTTAACTAATTGATTGTTATTAAATTAAAATTAATTTGTTAAAAAAATTTAATTATTAAAGCTAATTTAAATAAAAATATTAATAATTAAAAATAATTATAATTAAATTCTAATCTAAATAAATATTTAATTAATATGAACTGAAAGGCTCTGGTTCGGTTCCTGAATGTGCACAATTTTTTTTTACTATATTTTTAAATAAATTAGTGCATTTTTTTTAAATATTTCTTTTTCTATTTAATCTTTGAAAAAAAGAGAGAAGGAAATATTTATTCGTTAATTAATTAAAGAGAGGGAAGGAGTGACCTCTATTCTTTTCTTTACCCTCTCGGGGGGTGTAATGGAGGATACCCTTTCCCTTGAAATTTACAACCTTTTCTTTTTCTTTTCACACAATTGTCTTCCCTCGGGAATACAAGCCTTCAATTCCTCTCTACCTGACAATCTCTGCCACCGGGTATCGAGATCTATTATTAACAATTGTCGAAGAAAGAGAGAGAAAGAGAGAGAGATGTGGGAATTACAAAACGAAAAGTATCTCTCTATATCTCTTAAACGGGAAGTGATAGAGGAATACTTCATACGTTTATATAAAGAGGATGAATTCCACAAATGAACATGTATGAATGATAAATGTACAATGAATATAAATAAATTAGAAACGTCTTATAAAAAATGAACAAAATTTGTATACGTTAATTTTAGTATTAGTTAATTAATAATTCCAAAAGTATAAGAGCTAGAAAAATAAAAACGTAACCACATTATTCTCTATTTAATTCTGAATCCAACCGTATATAGATTATTATGTTTATCCACATGAAAAAGGGTAAATAAATTTAAAACAAAAAATTTTTTAGCAATTTTTAACTTTAATTTTATTATTAATTAATCAATAACTCCTTAAATAACAGAGATAGACAAACGAAAATAAAACAAACTTATTCTGTATTTAACTCTGAATCCAGAGGTATGTGGATTCTTATATCAGTCCTCTTTTAAAGGGGTAAAATAATTAAAAATTAAAAAATTTTATGAATTTTTACTATGATTTTCTTTATTAATTAGTCAATAATACAAAATTTAGCAGTGTCAGGTAAACATAAATTGCACAACTTATTTTCCATTTAATTCTGAATCTAGTGGTATATATATTCTTATTCAGCCCTCTTTTAAAGGGATAAAATAATTAAAAATTAAAAAAGTTTATGAATGTTTTCTATGATTTTCGTTATTAATTATTCAATAACACAAAATTTCGCAGTGTCAGGTAAACAAAAATAAAATAAAATAATTCTCTATTTAATTCTGAATCTAGAGGTATGTGAATTCTGATATCAGTCCTCTTTCAAAGGAGTAAAATAATTAAAAATTAAAAAGATTTTATGAATGTTTTCTATGATTTTATTTATTAATTATTCAATACAAAATTTAGCAGTGTCAGGTAAACATAAATTGAACAGTCTTATTTCTTATTTAATTCTGAATCTAGTGGTATATAGATTGTTATACTAACTCTTTAGGAAAGGCGAAAAAAAAAAATATTTAAGAAACACGAGTCTTTCTTTATCCTCTCATGATAAGAAATCGTACTAGCATAGCGTCGAAGGTTTCTTCCCACTTGAGGATGTCATTCACGCACTCACTCACTCACTCACTACGAGGTCGATCATCTCTCAATTGACACACACACACACACACACACACACACACCAAATACTATTTATTTCCCTTGGAGCAGGTAAATTAACACAGAGTGTAGTTAATCAACAACAACTCTGAAAAGAACGTTAAAAAAAAAATAAGTTTATAAATAAAACAAGACAAGAAAGAAGAGTGTTTAAATTTAAATCATCTGACGCCAGTGAAACCTCCACCTCCCACCTCTCTCCTTCTATTATATAAACACAAATGTGACATCTATGTTGTTTAATAACACAAATTCTTCTCTATTTGACCAATTGACTATAAAAATATTTTTTTTTTAAATTCCCATGAAAATTCGTCAAGTAGTTTCAGAGTTAAGGTAAAGGCACCAGTAATGGACCATGCACCAGTAATGGACCTTTTGGCAGAGATTTTGATAAAATAAGGATTAGGTATTTTTTGCAGCGTTGATTTTATATGTATATTCAAGTTACGTTATCTGGCTTCTTGTTCTTGCAGTTTGCGCATGCTCGCTTAATCACTTTATCATTTTATCGCATTTTATGTCCAGCGTTTTGCAAGACATACTATACATTGCTCTTTCCTAGTCATTTTGGTTAAGGATCGCTGGCTGTCTATATTAAAATATTAACCAACCACAAAATATTTAAAGGAAAGTTTATATATATATTTATTCTTAGAATAATAAACTAGGATAATAGTCGATATTTTACTATATAACCTTATCTTGAACAGTAGGGAGGGGGTGGTCCATTACTGGTATGTTTATCTTACAGATTATCTAGAAATGGACCGGGGCGGTCCATTTCTGAATTAATTAGAATTTTTTATTTTTATTTTATAATGTTAATTACGATGTTTTGGCAGCCAGTAAATTATGTAGACCTAATAGTTATAGTGCTAACTAACCGTATTTCAGTAGTAGACCCCATGGTCCACCATTAGTTTATGATATGGTCCACTAATAAAATGCAAAAATGAAATGGCCAAAATGAAAAAAATAAACTAAAAAATAAAAGGCGAGATGATCAATATAACATGTCCAAAAATCTACGGGTTAAATATCTGAAATATGACTTAAAATTTGAAGAGGACAACATAGGCACAGATAAAATAAACTCATTTGTGCCAACATGCAGTCCATGGTCCGGAGATCCTCATGACTTAGGTTAGGTTGAAGTGGCCGTTCCCAGAGAGGGAACACACTTAGGCCAATTTGGCCCTTTGTGATACCACGGTGGGGCTATTCCCCTACCTACCCTAAGAGGAGACTTCGGCAGGATGTTTGAATTATTTGCCGCAAGCTGGATTCGAACCCGACTCGTGTTGAGACTTCGGACTCCGTAATCCTCAGCTTAGCCGGCTTAGCCATTGCCTCCTCTCCTCATGACTTATCTTTATACTTATTTTGGAAGAAAACTAAAATAGAGCTGGATTCATTCACCAAGTCAGCACTGAAGAGAGAAAACTGATGCACTCTTGGAAGAGCCGATTTTCGAGGAAAGGCCTTCATGTAATGAGTTCACTGTTTCTGAGTCACTGATGCAAACTATTGAAGCATCAGAAAGAATACTTTCGGTAGTTTCAGGAATGCTTCTCCAGGAATATTTAAAAAAAGAATTTGAAGAAAAGCAAGATCTTGAACAGTTGAAGATAGAAAAAGCTACTGAAAGGAAACTAAAGAATGAAGAAAATTCAAGCGAAAAAGAGCTCTTGAAAAAAGTGCATTTAAACAGATAATATATTTTATATACCTCTATATTTTTATCTAGAACATGTTCTATACTTATTTATAGAGAGAGAGGTGAGTTTGTTTGTATGTAGGGGCTAAGCTCAGAATTTACTATTTTTTTCCAAAGCTTTGGGGGGGGGCACATGCCCCCCCCCCCTCTGTCAAATGACGTCCCTGACTTTATTATCCCATTTTATTCTATTTATCCTCATAGTCATTTAATCTAACAAGTTAAATGGCTAAATTAAAATTAATTGATGAGGGTCCACTACTGGCGCTGAACATGGTCTATTATTAGGTTTTAGACGGTCCACTACTAGCTCCAACGAATTAAGATGGTTTTATATTTATTTATTTAAAATGGAAAACTTTATAAAAGTGTATCTTATATATTCTTAATAAAGAAATATCAGTGAATAATTTAAGCCCTCCACCAGCAGTTTCTTTATTAAAATAAAAATTCTGTGCTGAAAATTAATAAAAAATTTTCTTAAATGGTCCACTACTGGTGCCTTTACCTTAATATGCGAATAATAAAATTTAAAAAAAATTGTAACAATTAATATATTTAATTAATTAATTTAAAAGAATGAAATAAAATTACTTATTTAACTAATTATAGAATAATTTTTGTGAGATTTAATTATTTCAATTTTTTTTTTTTTTTTATTTATTTAATAACTTTGAAAATACTTAACGAATTTTTATGGGATTTTTTTTTTTTTGAAAAAATATTTTATTTAAAATTAAAGGAATGTCAAAAAATCTACATAATTTCTCGCCAAATGAATTTGCTTAGTTACGTCACAAGTCGTATAATTATATTGGCATTTAAATAAATTGAATGAAGAGAATATTTAAAATAGTTAATTAATACTGTAAAATTTAAACAAAGGATATTCAGTAGTTGAAATCTCAATGAATATAGACAACATAACAATGTTTAAAAAAAAAATATATATATTTAGCCTACAAAACCCGCATGGAACAAAATGAAATTAACAAATTTAATAAAACAATTAATTATTAAAATTACTACACAATTAATATACGGCCCAGTTTAGGCCGGCTCTCGGCGGTTCTGAGTGATTAAGAATTTAGAAAAAAAGTCCATAACCGCCCCAGTGGTTCACTAATAAAAATAAAATCAATAGTATTTTCACAATTGTATTTTAGAATAGGAAATATTTATCATTTTTTAAATCAAACGATGCACTTAACTAGATTATTTTTTTTTATTTTTTTTTTTAAGTCTATTATTGACAGAACCGAGACAGAGGGTCTCGGACCCTTTAAATTTCAACCATGAATTATAATTACAAATTACTTTTGAGAGATTCCCTTAACTCTGCATTTTTAAAGAAAAATAGAATATTTAAAATTATTTTTAAGAAAGCCAGAGCAAATTAATATAGATATTAAAATGAGAAATTAAAATTTTTATTAGATTGCAAATTTTATTAAATTAAACTTTTCTTTTGAATTATTAAATATTAAATTGTAAAAATTTTAAATTAATTGTAGAATGTATTTTTAATTGAATTTTTAAAAAAATAAAATAAAATAAAACAATTAATTATTAAAATTAGTACACAATTATTATACAGTCAAGATTAGGTCCTCGGTGGTCCTGTCCATGAGTCTTTGAAGAATTTCCATCCCAATGAGATTTGAAAATTAGTTGAAAAGAAAATACGAGATAAACTTTCCAGGTACAAATGTTTGTCCAGTATGATCTCGTTAAACGGTTAGTTAGATCGTCATGGAATTTTTTTCTAAATTCATTATCAACTAATGGAATAGTGGAAAAAAAAAACCTTTTTCTTTCACTCTGTATGAAATAGTCTAAATGATTGGATTGTATTCCAAACCCCAACAAGCATAATGCTCAAACATGTATAAGATTTTATTTAAAATAAAATTATTATTATTATTTAAAATAACTAATGGAATAAATAATAGTGTGTTTTTTTTTTTTTTTTTTTCAAAAAAGGAAACTGTTGTATGATAACAATTAATTCTATTTTGTTTATCTATTGGTTGTTAATTGTTTGAAAAAAAAAAATTGTATTGAAAATAAATAAACATTGAGCAGTAATATTATATTTTCTCTTTAATAAGTAATTAACAATAGGTTATGGGCCCAGCAAGCTTCCGCTGCGTTAAAATTTTTCATAAATTATTAAAAAATTTGTTGTATTTTAGATTAAGAAATTATAAAATTTGTTATTTAATTTTTGAATTGACTTAAACTTCCCCTTGAAACTTCAACCAAAAATTCATAATGAAAAAAAAAAAAATTATAATTATAAATAATTTTAATAAGATTGCTCCAACTCTCATCTTTCAAGAAAAAAAGAATATTAAAAAATATTTCCATTAACGAGGGGAGTGCATAGCCTTGATAAAACCGATTTGAACGAAAAATTTTTTATGTGTAGCACTCGATGAAAAACAAATTATGTTAAAGCGAGAGAACGCACTACTCAACCGTTCGACTAAAAAAAAATGTTAAAGATTTTGCCTGCATGCCTTAAGCCGTTACTAACAATTTGTCAAAAATATAATATAAGGAAATATTTAATATTATACTAGAAATATATTACTATTAATTGAACACATCTACCCATCGCGGCCTTTGTAAATGTTATTGTTAGTAACGGCTTAAGGCAAGCAGGCAAAATCTTTAACATTTTTTTTTTAGTCGAACGGTTGAGTAGTGCGTTCTCTCGCTTTAACAGAATTTGTTTTTCATCGAGTGCTACACATAAAAATTTTTTCGTTCAAATCGGTTTTATCAAGGCTATGCACTCCCCTTGTAAGAGGCCAGGGTGATTTTTTTAAGGGGGGGGGGGGAGGCGGAAGAATAAAAATAAAATTAAAATTTTGAATATTAAATTAATTGTAGTGTTAATGTAATTGATTTTAATTAGATTTTTAAAAATAAAACAAAAATAATAAAATAAAATAAAACAATTAATTAAAAAAATTAGTGCACAATTATTATACAGCCAAGATTAGATCCTCGGTGGTCCTGTCTAATGAAGATGCAAATGTTTGTCCCGTATTTTCTCCTAAACGGTTAGACATATCGTCATGGAATTTTTTTCTAGATTCATCATCAACCAATGGAATAAATTAGAGTGTGTTTTTTTATATCAAAAGAAACGAGTATTAATCAGTTTTAGTTTCAGTGAATAAATAATAATAGCATATTTTTTTAAGCAAATCCCCGGGCTTTTCTGTAATCATCAATTAAAAAAAAAAAAGAAGGAATTTCCTCTCTCTGTGTGGTGGTTGAGCCTCCCCCCATATTTCACCTCAAAAGAGAGGCTTTCAATTGAAATAGAAAAGGGAATTAGCCTCTCTCTCTCTCTAAAATACAAACCTTTTTGGAAGCCTATTACGTCAGAGCAGTTTTTTTTTTTTTTTTTTTACCTGAACCTTTCTAGACGATCAAACAGCAGCAGCAGCAACGCGCTCTTTTTATCTCTCTCTTTCCACGCTTGTTTAGATACATATTTTTTTTTTTTTTTTTTTTTTTTTTGGGGCATTAATTAAAGAACCTTTGAGCCATCTGGCGAATGGGGAGTGAATTAACTTTCGATGCAAAAATAGAAAGAGAAAAAGAAAAAAAAAATGTTTTGATTTTTAATATAAATTATTAACAAGTGAATGATTTAGTTGTAGGTGTATATATATATAATTTGTGTTAAAAAAGAGAAAACGTTATTTAAATTAATTACTCTTTTTTTTAATTATTTCTACTCTATGCTTTGAGAAAAAAAAAAATATCAGAAAAAAACGGTGATATGCCTATATTTAATAGTTTTGAATGCTCAAATGAACGCTTTAGAATTTTCATTATTATGATCATTTTGATTGGATGTTTAATTTAGGAGTTATTTACAAAAAAAAAAAAAAAACGTCTGATTTTAAATTATTAATTTTTTTTATTTTTGAAACAGGACAGGTGAATTTTAATGTAAAGTTTAAAGTAAAAAATATAATAAAAAAAAAACTATTATAAAAAATGCTTTTATTTAAATTGAACTAAAAATTGTACTTGTTAGCGAGGTGAATAGCTGAATCGATACGTAGTAGAAAAATAAAAGGCCGAGCAGCTATATTTATTCCTTTATTAGAGAACCCACAGCGACGTTTCGGTCGACTATGCGACCATCTTCATGGCTAGAGTTCAGTCAATAGAAAACTTAAGAGGTTTTTCCATTGACTGAACTCTAGCCATGAAGATGGTCGCAGAGTATTAAATAAAAAAAATGAAGGCAGGAAGCGTGAGGCATTAAATAAAGTACCACATTAGTTAGGTCTATTTTGGTAAAAACTGACTAATAATTTGCGTCATCAAAAATGACTCTTAAATATCAAATTTCACACCTCTAGCCCATCGGGGAGTCTTTTGAAATTAGATTAATACGCGTGAGGTTTCAAATAAAGTACCACATTAGTTTGGTCTATTTTGGTAAAACCTAACTATATTTTGCGTCATGAAAAATGACCCTTAAGTATCAAATTTCCCACCTCTAGCTCATCGGGAAGTCTTTTGAAATTAGATTAATTTGCGTGGGTTACCAAAAAGACCACATTAGTTTGGTCCAATTTGGTAAAAACCGACTGACAATTAACGTCATCAAAAATGACCCTTAAATATCAAATTTCACACCTCAAGCTCATCGGGAAGTGTCCTAAACAAATACTAAAAGTTGGTGACCTTGAAAGAGTAAGTTAAATAAAAGCATTTAAAAATTATATCTTTCTTGTTATATGAAAATTGAGAGTTGAAAGGCTAATATAGAAAACTTTAATTTAGAGCCAATATAATGCATACACTCAATGAAAACAATTACAATTAATGAAATAATTCTAATAAAAACATATTTAACAAATCATCATGAACTTTTACCTCATAGATCAAAATATGTATAAAAGAAAATGTATTTTTGTAAATTTTTTGTTTTTTTTTCGAATATTTTATTAAATATGTTTTTACTAGATTTGTTTCATTAATTGATCCATTAGTAATTGTTTTCAATGAATCTTCATTATGGTTTTTATACATAATTAGCAATTATTAACACTTCACACATTGTGTATAATAGGTAACGAATTAGCAGTTACTAGTGTGTTGCTGTTAAAGTGTGCACAGCATCAATGTTGACCAAAATCGAACAATATCATTTGTAAAGTCAAATGACCTCAGTAAAATTGAAATCTATAAAATTTTGTCTCAGATTTTGACACATTTGACATAACGCAAAAAAAAAATTATTAAAGTGAAACTTTTATTTGATGACCTCAAATTTTTTCACTCTCTTCTCAGCATGTCGCGTTACAAGCCGTGACGTCAAAGGCCGTGACGCTACAGCCATGACGTCACAAGCCGCGACGACGAAAATAGGAAAGTTTAAATTTAATATATATGACGAATTATAATAAAATAATTGTGAGATTTAATTATTCAATTTTTAAATTGCTAAAATATAATTTTTAAAATAATATAAAATGATTCAAAAATAAATAAATATTGTTCTCAGTTTTTAACATGCGTCTATTGATTTCCCATTTTCCAATTATTAAGTTAAGATTAAAAACGCGATTTTAATTGAATAATTTTCTGAAAATTTTCATTTAAACGCCTACGATCAGAAAAAAAAGTTTCACTTGCATCGTGGTTTCATAAAACCACACAATGATTTTTATTTTTGGTGTCTAAAATCATAATAAATTGACAACAGCTCTTATTAGAATGAATATCCATCCACAGAATGACGTTAAATGACCTTTAATTAATTAAAATTAAAATATGACTTTTATTATTTATTATACTTATAAAAAAAAGTAACCAATTTGTGGGTGTTTTAGTTATTTTTTTTTATTACAATCTAGAGAGAGAGATAATTTACGATGAAATAAATTCTCCATTTATTTCGAGATGCAAATTAATAATTAATGAAATAATAAAATTTTCTTTTACGCCCGTCCCCTAATTAGCAGGGAGGGATTTGTAGCTCTCTTGGGGAGTGAATTCCCTTTCCCTGCTAGATAATTAGTCAGGCACCAAAAAAAAAGAACCCAATTAGCCGTGCTTAAATTATTAAATTTAACCAACGGATTCGGTCTTATTTAAAGAAAGTGTATCGTCCAAGACGGGAATCAAAAATTAAATAATTTGTGGGAATTAAATTTTATTTTTAATAAAATAAAATAAAAATAATTTATTAATAAAATAAAACAATTAATTATTAAAATTAGTAAACAATTAATTTTAATAAAATTTTTTCAACACATTTAAACATTGGAAAAGAAAAAAAAAACTATCAACTATAAAAAAATTTCTAAGGATAATGCCCTAAAGAGTTTTTTTTTTTTTTTTTTTTTTTTTTTAATAATTTCATTTTTTTTTGGAATAAAAACTTTATTGGTTCTTTTGCTAGTGGATTCCCATGTGCGATGGTGGCAAGACTGAGAGATAGGACCTCTAGGGGATAGAGAGAAAAGAAAAGAAAGAGATACACTTCAGACCAATCAACCAAAATTGTCCCAATCTCCTTTTTCTTTTTTTTCTTTTGTGAACGTTTTCTACAAACGTGACAAAATCAAACACAAATTTTTTAAATTCTTGATATTGAGTTATTTGGTGGTCATTATTTATTTCAATATTCAACCAAACGATTGAATTTATTTTTAAAAACTTTTTTTTGGTGTTTTAGAAATTAAAATTTCAAGAGGAAAAAAAAGTTTTTTTTTATTTAGTTGGTAAAAAAGTTAAAAAGTTTTTCTGTTTAAATTTTTATTTTATATTCTGATTTGTTTGATTCTAAAAATTAGTTTTTAGTAAAATTAATAATTTTAATTGTGTATAAATTTTAATAATAAATTGTTTTATTTTATTATTAAATTATTTTTATTTTATTTTTAAAAAATCTAATTAAAAATAAATTCTACAATTAATTTAATATCAAAAATTTTAATTCTTGACTTTTTATTTTTACTTGAATGGCGATGGAAATGATCAATCAACGATAATGTAATTATTATTATTATCATTATATGCATGTTTTAATCACTAGATGGATTAATTTTTTTTATAAAATAACAAAAATAAAATACTGTAGTCAAATGCAAAGAAACCAAGTGTGTGTATTATTAAATTACAAAAAATAAATTTAAACTATAAAAAAAAAATACATGATAATATATATTATATTTTTTTGTTAATTATTAACTTCAAAAAAATATAATATATAATTTAACTGGGCACTGAAGTTAATTTTTTTTTGTTGACTCACTGTTATTGTTGCTTAGAGGTTATTGATAGCAAATGGGAGTGGAGGAGGTGATTATCAAATTAATTATTTTTCAATTAATCTCTAGTTAAATATTAAATTAATTGCAAATCAAATATTGATACAAAATTTCACAATAATAATTAAAATTTTATTAAATTAATTGTATTATTTTAATATTTAATCCAAACAAGAATTATTTTTAATTTTGACTAATAATTAAAAATTTGAAAAAATTAATTCTTAAAATTTCAAAAAACAAAAAAAAAAAATCCCCTAGGAACCGAAACGTTAATATTAAAAAAATTAATTATGACATAATAATTTATAAGCTGGTACCCAAGACTATAAAGTTGACTTAATGACAATTTGTCGACCAGCAAAAAGTGGTCAGATATTATTCTTTGATATAAAATAAAATAAATTTTTTATTACATTATCTAAAAGCTGCCATTTTTTTGATTAAAATGATATATCACACTTGTATCTAAATTTATTTCCAATTCTTAAAAAGACATCTTTTTTCTTTGAGGTGAAAGAGTCGGCCATTTTTAATAAAATCACAACAATGAAAAATATTATTAATTTAAATAATGTTAGATTATAATTTAATTATTAAAATTAAATTACAATTATTTATATCCTTTCTTTATTGTTGTGGTTTAACTAGAAAAAATGTCCGACTGACGCGCTTTCACCTCAAAGAAAAAATATGTTTTTTTTAAGAAATGGAAACAAATTTGAATACAAGTGTGATATATCATTTTAATCAGAAAAATGGCAGCTTTTAGAATAAGAAATTAAAAAAATATATTTTATAGATTAAAAAATAATACTCTCTACCTTTACGACGTAATCAATAAAATTTAACATTTTTTTTTATAAGATGAAAAATCCCTAAACGTATTTAAGCATTTCTGATACGAGAGAGAGAAAAATTTAAGGGTTGGGATGAGAGAAAGCGAGAAAAAAAAGAAGCGACAAGTCACGTAAATGGCGCTGAGGCTGTGCGACGAGAGATGCATGCCAAATGTTACTTGCATGGGGAGGGGGTGGGGAGGGGGGGGGAACTAACTCAACCACCACTTAAATATATTTTTTTAATATTTCATTTAGACATCTCACGTTATTTTTTTCTATTCATTGGCCTGTATAGTCAGCCTCTTGGTGGGTGTTATAAATATGCTTGAGAGAATTTTGTTTAAAAAAAAAAAGAAAAAAAATTAAAATGCTAATGCATTTCATTTTAATTTAGATCATGTCCTGTTAAGGATTTACTAGGTTTTATGGACCCCCCTAAATCCCTTCCCGAGGTCAAAGGGAGATTTATTTATGCGTGACCAGCACCTAATCAACAAGAAAATATACAAAAATAAATGAAAAAAAAAAGAATTTAAATTATTTATTTAATAATTAAATTATATACATTGTTGTGAATTTAATAGGAAAAAAAATGGCCGACCGACGCTTTCCTATCTCACCTCAAACAAAAAAGAAGTTTTTTAAATAATTTATAACAAATTTAAATACGTATATTTTATATTATTTTAATCAGAATAATGGCAGCTTTTAGAATCACGAACAAAAAATATTATAAAGAAATAAAAATAATTTATATTTCGTCTAATAGTCAATTTTAGAGGTTATGAAATGTCAAAATCTTAAATCAAAGTGATAAAATGCCATTTTTTTGTATATAAATTTTTTTATTAACAATGGAATTAGTCTTGGGTGTATTATTATTATTATTTTTTTTTTTTATTATAAAATCAACTATATCTACCCCTGTTTTTGATAAAATTTCATCAATGATATATTGATAGAAAAAGAATAAAATTAAAAAATATATATATATGTATATATATATATTTATTTATTTAATAATTATTCATTGTTGTGATTTTAATAGAAAAAAAAGGCCGATCGAAGCTTTCCCATCTCACCTCAAACTAAAAAGATGCTTTTTTAATAAATTATAATAAGTCTACATACAAGTGTTTTATATTATTTTAATCAGAAAAATGGCAGCTTTTAGAATCACGAACAAAAAATATTATAAAGAAATACAAATAATTTATATTCCGTCTAAATAGTCAGTTTTAGAGGTTATAGAAATGTCTAAATCTTAAATGAAAGTGATTAAATTACATTTTTTTATAGGAATCTCTGATTTTAATAATATTCTCTTTTCTAAGACAAAAAAATTATTTTTTGTTAACTGACACACAGAGAAGAAACTGTTTGTTTTAATAAATAGCTATCTTCATATGAGTCGTTAACACCTGGTGCTAAAAAATAAAATTTTAACGTCACTGTTAAAACCTGGTTTAGAGAAAAGCTGATGTTATTACTTTACTTTTTAACACTCAATATGTATTTTAACGTCTGTTTTTATAGAATGAACTGAACTGAAAGAACTTTTATTTTTAACATTAATTTTTTTACTTTTTAATTAATAATTTAAATTGTAGAGAAGTTTCATGGATTTATTCTCTACATATTTAAAAGCGAATTCAGTAATAATGTATATAGATTATTATATCAATTGTTTTCAAAGGGATTGGAAAATTCAAATGACGTCAGAACCTATTCAAAAAATACCCATAAAATATGCACACCCTCCACTCTCTCTCTCCATTTTATTTTATTAACCAAACTCAATTACCTTTATTTTAGTATAAAAAAAAGTTTTTTTGTTGTTGTTTAAAAAAAAGACCTTGAATTAGAAAAAAAATCAATTTCAATTGAAATTAATTGAATTACTTTCTTCTTCTTCGTATTTTTTTTTTTTTTTTTTTTTTTGTATTATTTAATCAAATAAAAAATATAATTTAAATAAAAAAATATTAGAAATCCCTTTGGGGAATATTTACGTCTGATCTGGTGGCTAAAAGAATAGAAGACTTGTCTTTTAATTGAATAGAAATATCATTCAACGCAATAAATGATTAATATTTAATTAATTATTAAAAATAAAGATATCGACTTGAAGATATTTTTTTTTAATAAACTATTTTTTTTATTACACATCTAAAAGCTGCCATTTTTCTGATTAAAATGATATATCACACTTGTATCTAAATTTGTTTCCATTTCTTAAAAAAGTATCTTTTTTTCTTTGAGGTGAAAGAGTCGGCCATTTTTAATAAAATCACAACAATGAAAAATATTATTAATTCTAATAATGTTAGATTATAATAAAGTTTATTGTTATTATTAAATTTAAATTATAATTAATTATATTTTTCATTGTTGTGTTTTAAAAGATGGCTGACAGACGCACTTTCACCTCAAAGAAAAAAGATTTTTTTTTAAGAAATGGAAATAAATTTAGATATAAGTGTGATATATCATTTTAATCAGAAAAATGGCAGCTTTTAAAATATACTAAAGATAAAAATATTAATAATGAAATAATAAAATTAATTTTATTAAAAACGATAGTTTGGTAGTGATTTATTAATAAAAATTTCTGTAGCTTAGCAAATACTGGTTCCAAAATTCCAAAAATAAAATTTCTCTCTGATCTATTATTAAACTTAGAGTTGATAGATTTTTTTTTTTTGGTGAAATTTTATATGAAGCTTCATCCTCTTTCTTTTTTTCCATCTCTCTATTCTTTTTTTTTTTTTTTAATCAATATTGGACTTTGTTATTTTTTAATTATGAATTTCCGTTTTTTTTTTTTTTTTATCCGGGAATTAAAAAAGAGAGAGGAAAAAAGGGAAAGAGATTTAATCAAAAATTTAATCTGTCCAAAAAAAAAAGGAAAAAAAAAAAAAATAAAAGATTAATTGTACAAATAAATTTAAAGAATTATTAATTTTTTTTTCTTAATACGTAAGTCAAACTAAAGTTTTTTTTTTTCATATTTGAGCTATTATCGTCCAAGCTAATGAAAGAGTTTGAGGCAAAAGAAGTTTCTATTTTGATTTTTATATTGCTCTAAATTTTTTTATTTTTACAATAATTTAGTTATTTATATTCAGAGAAATGGTTAATTCGTTATAAAAATGTAATTTATTTTCTTAATTTTTTTTTTTTAAGTTTTCCCTTCTTTATTTCTTATTCCGACTTTAATTTATGAATAAAATAGACCAGCACTTAATTAAAGTTCAAAACAAAAATAAATTTAGAAAATAATTCAAATTAATATTCAATTAATTATTTATAAATAAAAAAAAAGAATTTAAATTAATATATAATTATTTATTTAATAATTAAATTATATTCATTGTTGTGATTTTAATTAAAAAAAGAAAAATGTCCGACCGACGCTTTCCTATCTCACTTCAAATAAAAAAGATGTTTTTTTAATTAATTATAACAAATCTATACCCAAGTGTTTTATATCATTTTAATCAGAAAAATGGCAGCTTTTAGAATCACGAACAAAAAATATTATAAAGAAACAAAAATAATTTATATTACTTCTAATAGTCAGTTTTATAGGTTATGAAATGTCTAAATCTTAAATCAAAGTGATAAAATGACATTTTTTTTTATAGGAATTTCTGATTTTAATAATTTAATATTCTCTTTTTCTTTAATGAAAGAAAAGAAATTTATTTTTGTTAATTGACACCGAAAGAAGAAACAGTTTTTTTTTTTTTTTTACAAATGCAAATAAATAATTAACGCAAGTTGTGTTTTTTAATAAATTAACATCTTTGAAAAATTTATCTTCCATTAAATATGAATTAAAGATGGTGGAGACTGATAATAAAAAAAAATAAACAAATTTAATGTATTTAAATAACTGTTAAACAAATCTTGTGGTAAATAAAGAAATAATAATAAATGACGTAAACATATTTGTTATAAATATCCTACATGTGAATTTTTTCTTAATTTTTCAAGTTTTCCTTTCTTCATTTCCTATTCTGTCTTTATTTGACGATAACAAAATTTCACTGAGAGTTTGAGATTTGATACAAAATAACAAAGTTAATTAAGTTATCTAAAAGTTAAACTCAGTGATTGAGAATTATAGCAACGTTATTTACCCTAAAATTCAAAATTGGTTTGGCTTGTTCACATTTTAATTAAAATTGGAATGAGTGACTGACTGGATGAATAGATAAAGAGCGAGCAACTATTCTATGGGGAGGGGGGGGGAGTCAATTTATTTTTGTACCATTATATGTGAGGTCATTTCGAAACTATCAAAAAAAAAAAAGTTAATTACGTTATTTGGTGATTTTTCCTAGCTAAAAAAAATAGTTTGCGTACACGATTAATTAAAAACAAAAATTTTTTTTGGCAAGTGATACGTAACATCACATGGTGGTTAAACACCCTCTTCTGACTAGAATTAAAACTTGTTTTTTAGTAAAAAGTAAATTATTATTGAAATCAGAGATTCATATAAAAAAAAATATATCCTAAGGTAAGGGCACACTGAGCGCAAATCGGTGGATCCGTGCTTCGACTCCCGGCGGCACCCCTAACATCTTTTTTCGGGTACATGAAGTAATATCTAATTATATAAAAATATATCCTTTCTCGTTTTATCACTTTTAATTCTTATAACCTCTAAAACTGACTATTTTTATTTCTTTATATATTTTTTTTTTCGTGATTCTAAAAGCTGCCATTTTTCTGATTAAAATGATATATCACACTTGTATGTTGATTTGTTATAATTTATTTAAAAAACAGCTTATTTGTTTGAGGTGAGATGGTAAGAGTCGATCGGCCATTGTTTTTTTTTTTTTTTTTGTTTTCTCAATTAAAATCACAACAATGAATATAATTTAATTATTAAATAAATTATTGAATGTTAATATGATTTTCTAAATTTAATTTTGAAAAAAAAAAAAAAACAAGTTTTATAATTCCAGGTTTTTAATTTCATAATAGTACTGTGGTGCAATCTAGGGTCAAATTTTTTAGTTATTTATAAATGTGACCGCCACAATATATGTTAATTTTCAAAACAAGTTCCATGAAACAAACCGTATTTTATGGAAACTTTACATAAGCTAAGAGTTTTAAATATTCATTTAATTAACATTATTTGAGATAAATAATATGTTATTAAACGCAAAGCAATAAGCAATATCAAAGTATGGTTGAATTTTTTGGCCGGTATTAGTGTCGTTTCGTTTGTTGATGAAAATATTATTTATCACAAACCAAACTCAAAGAACCTTCTTTCTAAACAAAGAAAATAATAAGAAATATTTGTAAGGCTTAAACGTTAATAATTATTCTTTTATTAAAATATTACAATAACACATATCAATCTAAATCATTAATAAAACTTCATTTGCTAAACAATATCAAAATGAACGTTCACAGAGTATCGAGAGTTTTTCATTTTGGCTGCCTGCATTTCCATATCCTATTTACATATATTTCTAGCCATTAAATATTATTACAATATCAAAATCTAAATACAATTTGCTTCACGAATAAAAATAAAATCGTTAACTTTTCTTATTGTTAAACAACTTGTTTTATTTCCAGATTAGATTAAATCAACCTCAATTAAAATACATATATATTTTCTTTTCCCCAACCTCTCTATATAATTACAAATGCGAAGCAGATAACTACATCCTCACAACAACACTGAGTTACACCAATATATAGAGGCCGTAAGAGCCTATATAAGGCGAAGCAGATAACTACATTCCACACACTGAGTTACCCCAATATATAGAAGTCGTAAGGCGTAACATTCTTATATATTTTCTTTTTTTTTTAGTTATTTTTAAATGTGGCCACCACAATATAAATAAGCCTATATAAAATAATAGATTTTTTTTTTTTTTAATTTTTTTCAAACTCTCCCACCAAATTTTCTTTGCCAATATACATATAGGCAACATGATCGATAAAATTGTAATCCAATAAATTGGTGACAGTTTTATTATTATCCACCTCTCTCTCTCGCGCGCGCTCTGTCCTTTATATATCATAAAGCTTTTGTGTATGTGTGTGTTTATATATATATAGGGTGGATGATAATCAGTGTGTGCCAAAATATCTGCTAAATCTAGCTTTAGGGTCACTAACAAGATTACCAGGCCAGGACATATTCCCAACTATATTTTACATAATTACAGAGGGAGTGAGAGAGAGAGATATCAGGGGGTGGGGGGGTGAATTTAATTCTCATTTCATCTTGGATGTTGTTTTTTTGTTTTTGTTACATAGAAATGTGATATTTGCATAAATCATTAACACACACTTGTTTGTTCGTATTTCTTTTTTTTTTTTTGTTATCTCATACCCATTATTGTTCTTGTATGAACATGTTGAACATTATCTGTTTGTAAAATGAATAATTTTTTTTTTTATTTCCTTGACCTTTCTTATTATAATTCAACTCTATTTTGAAATTATTAAATCTCAAAAACTGTTGATTTTTTTAAAAAAGTGAATATAACATAATTTACAGGAAATGTTATTTAAATTATTTTGTATATAGTAAATTTTTCTCTAAGAATATAAATAACGAAATTATTGGAAAAAAATTTAAAAAAACTCTAAGAACAAGCTACTCTTAAAGATTTAAATTAAAAAATTAAAATATACAATTTATTTATATTTAAATACACAATCAAGATATGAAAATTAAAAAAAAAAGTAAAATAAACCGATTTTGAAGAAAATAGGAAGGAGTCATAAAACTACTAATAACTCCAAAACTGTTCATTTTATTAAAAAATTGTATATAACAAAAGTTACGTGTAATTTAATTTTAAATATTTTGTATATAGCAAATTTTTCTCTAAGAATATAAATAACGAAATTATTGATAAAAAATTAAAAACCTCTAAAAACAAACTACTCTTATAAAGCTTTAAATTCGAAAATCGAAATATACAATCATTTATATTTAAATACCTGATCAAGATATCAAATTTGAAAAAAAATTAATTTAACCGATTTTAAAAAAAGTAAAAAAAAAAAAAAAAAATTTAAATGAGTCATAAAATTATTAATAACACAAAAACTGTTGATTTTTTTTTTAAAAAGAATATATAACAAAAGTTACTTGTAATTTAATTTAGAATATTTTGTATATAAAAATTTTTTCTCTAAGTATATAAATAACGAAATTATTGAACAAAAATTAAAAAACTTCATCAGCAAACTACTCTTAAAAAACTTTAAATACAAAAATTGAAATATACATTACATTTAGTTTCAGGGTTCTAATTGAAATATGAAATTAGAATAAATTTACTTTAATAATTTCAAAAAAAAAAATTGAAAAATGTTAAGAATAAAGTGTCATTTCCTATTTACTGATTATTATCAAAACGTTAGAATCAGATAAAAATGTAAATATAAGTTTAAATTTAAAATCTCATCATTTTATGATTTGCAATTTAGTCTAAAATAATACATTTGAAAAAGCAAACATAACCTCAAATCATGGTTTTATTCTTTTTATTATATAATAATAAAAATAAAACAAAAGATATTTGTTTGTCTTTGTAAACAAACAAAAACAACAAAAAAAAGGGAATAAATGAACTTAGATTGAAATTTTTATCTCTTTCTCTCTTTTTTTTTTTAATTAATTCTTTTCAATGTTTATTCTCCGCCATTTTGAAGTCGATTCAATTGCCCACTGGCGGAAACAATTAGAACTAATTATCTTTTTTTTTTAAAGGCTTATAGTCAATCTATTCATTCACTTAAAAAAAAGTCAATCAAATTATACGAAAAGAAATAAAAATTAAAAAAACGTAGGCTAATGTTTTTTTGTTTTTTTAATAATCTTTTTCTATCATTTGATGATGATTAAAAAAAATTCTTTAATTGTAGGGATTAAATGATAATGAATAATATCTTGTTATATATAGATAGAGGTATAGCATTAGCTTTAGGTACCAAGGGTCAAGTGCTAGCATTCCGTTTTAGACTTTACTTCAATCGAATTGGACACCAATCAATTGAAGAGGTCTAAATGGCCTCAGATGCCGAATAACACCTTAAACAAAAATACTATTATTTTAATGGAAATTTTTTACTTTTTAATAAATAACTCGCAAATTATACGTCTGATCAAAACTAATATTATTACAAGATTTATAGAGCACTAAATTCCGCATCGATTGGATATCTAGTTATTAAAATTCGGTTGGGAAAAGATAAATGAAATCACAGCTCAAAAAGTGACTAATTTTGGCAAAAAAATTTTTATGGATTTTATAAATTTAATAACTCTTTAATTATTCGTCTGATCAAAATGAACACTATTATGAAAGTTATAGAGAATGAAATTTGGCATCGATTGAGTACCTACTTGTTAAATTTCAGATAAAAGAAATGGATGAAATTACAATAGAAAAAGTGATTGAATTTTATAAAAAATTTTTCTTGTATTTTATAAATTTAATAACTTTTAATTATTGTCTGATTAAATGAACTTTATTATAAGATTTATAGAGAATAAAATTTGATCGATTGAGTACCTACTTTTAAAATTCGTTAAAAGAAATAGATGATCACAACTCAAAATAATATTTTATAAAAATTTTTTTAGAATATTTAAACTCTGATAACTTCTAAATAATTCAATTTTACAAAAAAAGTTTATTGATCAAAAATTATAGAGAATTTTATTTTCTTGTCTATCGATGTATCATTTATTAAATTTGATCAAAAACAGAGATAGATATAGTTGATTATATAAAAAATAAAATAATAATAATATTACACTAAAGTGTAATTTCATTGTTAATAAATAAATAAATATTATTTTAATAAAAATGAATTAAATAATTCCCCACTTTTTTTAGTGATTTACATAAAAAAAAAAAATAATAAAATTTTATCTTAACATCATCAAAAAGAGCAGATGTAGATTAAAATAATAATTTTTTTTAAAATAATAAAATTATGATAAATATCTTGGAGTATAATAATAATAATAATACAGTTCAAATTATATTCAAACAATTTGCAAATTGGCCCCAATTTAAGTCATTTGTATGCATTGTATGTATGACGTCATGGTTGTTGTTTATTAACCAACGAGACGTCTAAATGAGATGTCCGTGGGGGTGAGTAGGGGGTTGAACGTTTTGAATATAGAGAGAGAGGGGGTGGTGGTGATATTTCTGCATGTGTGTGTGTGTGTTGTATAATAAGCTCCAACTAAAGTAGAGCAGAACAACAACAACAACAACAACAACATAAAAAACTTATTTTACATTTTTATCTTTTTTTATTATTTCCGGATTACAGCCACCCCCTTTTTTGGATTAATTTTATATATACAAAGAGTGACCTAAATAAAAATTTTTAAATCAATGATTTCTACGGTGTCTTTTTAAACATCAGAGGAACAACTTGATAATTGAGTTTTTTTTTCCCGCCTCGTTGCTGAAGCCATACACTGTATATTTTTGGGGTCACCCATTCGTGACAAATAAAAGATTTAATTTGATAGTGAATTTTTAAAAAAAAGAAATTAACTTTTATTCAATACTTAACTCAGGGTAAAAAAATGAAGTCTAATTTTTTTAAATTAAATTTTTTTTTTTTTCATTGATAACGTATATTTTTTATTATATGATAAAAAAACTGCCATTTTTTTGTTTAAAATGATATGCGACACTTGTATTTAAATTTGCTTTAATTTCCTAAAAAAACGTTTTTTTAGCTTGAGGTGAGAGAAAATAGCGTCAGTCCGCCATTTTTTTTGATTTTAAATAAGATTCTATTTGAGTTGTTAATTTTTTAAAAAGAGAAATAAAATTTTATTCAATATTATACTCGGAAAAATTGGTGTACCTATTTAAATTTTTTTTTTTTTTTTTATAACGTATATTTTTTGTTATATGATAAAAAAAAACTGCTATTTTTTGTTTAAAGTGATATGCGACACTTGTATTTAAATTTGTTTTAATTTTCTTAAAAAACGTTTTTTTAGTTTGAAGTGAGAGAAAATAGCGTCAGCCGGCCATTTTTTTAATTTCAAATAAGATTTGATTTGAGTTGTTAATTTTTTAACAAGAGAAATCAAATTTTATTTAATATTATACTCAGAAAAAAATAGTGTATTTAATTTTTTTTCTTTCATTTATAACATATTTTTTGTTAGATATTTAAAAAGCTGCCATTTTTCTGTTTAAAATGATACACGACACTTGTATTTAAATTTGTTTTAATTTTCTAAAAAAACTTTATTTTAGTTTGAGGTGAGAGAAAATAGCGTCAGTCCGCCATTTTATTTTATTTTTTTGACTAAAATTAATTCAATCTTAATTGTTGATATTATTATTTAATATTTAATTTTTATTTATATTTTAATTAATGCAAAATTTCAAATAATAACAAATAAAATTCTACATTTGAAATAAAATTGTCAGTTGAATATTTCAGGCGGGTCACCACCATTTTTATTTATTTTTTTTAAATAATAATTGTTGGTATTAATTTAATTATTGTCTTATGTATTTTAATTAAATGCATAAATTGAGTCTAGGGTAGGGGGCAGCAAGACGACGCAAAGTCCGCCGAATGAGGGCTTCACAGCTGGTAGATAGGCTTATAATTTATTATTTACAAATGATAATTAAAAGAAAATGATAAGGTATGTTTTTGAATACTGAGTGTTCGGTTTATTTATTTGTTAGCATCCATCTTTGTCCAAAACAGATTTGAGGAAGGAAAAAAAAGTAATTTTTTGTTTTGATAAATGATCAGGTTAAAAAAAAATATAGTCAATAATCCATTAGAATGACAAATGAATTCGTTTATAGTTTTTTTTTTTTTTTTTCAATTTTATTATAATTTTAATTATAAATAAATAAATAATTGAATTTTATTATTATTTCTATTTGACGTAATTTTTTTTTTTCTCATTTTTGTTAACTTGTTATAATTACAAAAATTTTTAAAGGCGTGGACAAGATTTTTTTCTTAGGTAATGTATACTTCTTATTGGCTAATCTAAAAGCTGCCATTTTTCTCATTTCAATGATATACAACACTTGTATTTAATTTTATTTTAATTTCATTAAAAAAGTGATTTATTTGTTGAAGTGGAGAACATGGCGTCAGTCCGCCATTTTCCAAGTTCACAACAATCATAAATAATTTTAATTAATTATTTAAACTCTATTTCAAAAATATATTTTCATTTTTTAAACTCCCTGGTTGATAAAAGAGCAACGAATATAAAAAAATACCCATTCTATGAAAAAAAGAACGTATTATTTTAATAATAATTTTCATATGTAAATATAACCTCACTCATCATCTCTTTCTTGATATATAAAAAAAAAAAAATCCGATTTTTTTTATTATTCTCTCTCAAATGGCAAAAAGTTTTTTAATTTTAAAAAATGATTAATATTCGTTCGTACCTTGAAGGATTTATTAAAATTCATTGAATTGAATTTTACCAACTCACACCAACTATAAAAAAAAAACTCTTTAATGAAATGTTTAAAAATCAACTTGAATTATTAAATATATAAGGTATATATTAAAAAAAAAAAAAAATTTAATTGTTACGTAATAATAGAATATTAGTTAATTATTAATTTAAAAAATTTTAATAAATAAATATTTAATTAAAATTAAAATTTCTTATAATGAAGTCAAATCTTTATTAAAAAAAAAAAAATTATATAATTATAATTAATTTTAATAATAGAATTGAGAAAAATTATGAGATTTAATTTGAATTTTTTTTGTCAACTTAATTAATTAATTATTTGCGAAATTTAATTAGAATATTTTTAGTAAATTTAAAAATTTAAAATAAATTTTATATTAATTAATTATTTAAGGAGATTTTAATTTTTAATTAAAATATTTTATTGTTAGTAACTTATTAACTTTGAAACTACTTAACGGATTTTCATGGGATTTTTTTTATTTTGAAAATCATTTTCGAGACAAAATTTATGTTATTTTGATTGTAAAATCTTATATACAGGGTGTTTAAAAATGTAAATTTAAATAAATTGTCCTTGTCTTTTAAAGATAAATTTTTTGACAAGGTTAATATTTCTAATAAACGTAGGTGGTGCAATTACGTAGATGAGATTTTTCTTATCATCACAGGTAATATTTTTTTTTTTTTTTTTAGATCTAAATGACCTTCACTTGGTTAGACAGATAGACAGACGTTTAATTTTAATATTTGTCATTTCATTTAAGATGTTGACGTTATTAAGTGGAATGGAAACATTTTTAATGTGGGGGGTGG